>JAQIWG010000719.1:0-30035 GCA_034695025.1 Chamaedrilus cognettii
GCCAGGATTGTTTTTTGGGGGGGGGGGGAAAAGAGGGACAAATGAAAAATTGGGGGCTAGCTTATAAGAATTTCAGCAGTCTACTAAAAATGTTTCCTTTCCTGACAAAGGCTATTACGAGCGGGGAGAGGGGGGGGGCTGCTGGATGACAAATAAATTTCCCGCCAGTACCTTTAACCTTTAACACATAGTTTCTGATCCACAGAAAACCTCTCTTGCTATTTCATAGCAGGGGGAGCTTGGCAAACGAAAGTATCATGAAGGGGGGGCACAAGTGGGCGGGTGAACTTTCTGAGTTGGGAGGCCTATTTCCCCTTTTGAGTCCCCCCCCACCCCCGGTATCGCCGCCGCTAACGGGAATAAATTTTTATTTCGTTTAAAATTAAGTGGGGACTAATGGAACGGCTAACTTTCCGAGTTTGGGGGCCTCAGTTCCCCCTAGCCCCACTCCCCCCCCCCCCAGAACCACCCCTGCATCAAACAGCAAATCACAGAAGCCGCTTGCTCGATTTTCTTTGATCTATGCCGCCTGAAAAAAATATCATGACGTCACAAGCCAGATGTCTTCTTCTATCCCAACATCTTCTATCGTCCATGCAGCTCAAATTCACGTAGAAGAATGTGGAAGCGGTAGGATACTAGTCTAGTCCGGAGCCAAGGACTTCACGACAAGAATGTGGAATCCTCGCTGCACAAACTGTACAAACAGTGCAGTATCAAATTACATTAGCGCTAACGAACAGCAGGTGCGTAGGCCTACCTCATAAATAGGCCCACTGCCCCAAATCTCTGATGCCCCGTGTAGTAGTCCTTCCGTGATGAAACGAGCAAACGGCCGATCACTCAATGGCAGAAGTATGTTCCACTAGCAGCAATGAACAATTAGGAATTAGCCTCAACAGGAAATACAATAACAAACTGCTGGAATCTATTAGGCCTACGGAACAATTGTAGGCCTAGGCCTACAATCGGTCTCACAGCTTCCGTTGCCTTAATGTGACCAGATGTCAATTAACGAACGTTTTCAGCCTATAGCATAACGCTGTGATGGATATCAGTTTGTTCGTTTGTTGTAGTTTAGGACCGTGCGTAGCACAAAGATTATATACAGTCCGGTTCTGTACGAGAGAGCCGGTACAGAACCGCTTCCCCGCTTTTAGTCGCCTTTTACAACTCGCCCCGTCAGCTCTGGGCTGCAAGCCAATTCTTCGTTCCCGGGCCTGCATGGAGTATTATGTACTATAGGCCTATATTTTTACCACACGGTCAGACGGTGGCGTTCTCTAGCAAATGCTTGCGAACTAATACATGAAAGTCCAGTGGCTGTCGAAAATGAAAAATATTCCAAGTTTGGGAACGATTCCTCTCCAATCTTCAATGCTAGCATTTGAGAGCTTCGCAGGAAGAGACAATCTCGGTCAAGTCATATGTTTTCTTCAGGAAGATTGGCTACTAGTAAAATATTGCATTATACACGACATCTGATTGGTTAATGTTAGCCAATTAAAAGTGGCCATGCAAAATTTCGGCCAGAACTGTGTCAGTAGTCGATCAAAATGGCGTCGCGCTGTGTGTTGAAATTGTGTCAATAAACAAATCAAATTATCGGACTGCAAGTTAGGAACATTTAACCGCCCGGTGCGCATGCGCAGTAGTTAACGCTAATTAAAGATTGCCATTAGTGATGTTTTGAGCTTGATCTATGTAGCAACATGTTCAGTTTGTAAGAGTTTTTTGAGAATTATTTTCAATGTCAGCTAGGCCTATGCATGCACGAAAACGAAACTGGGCCTACAGCGTTATTAGGATTAGGATGGGATGAGAGGCCTGCTGAGCCAAAGGATGTTTACTGACATAACAGCTGACACAACGGTTGAATGATTGAATAAGCGCAGAATATAGCCCCTTCAACTTTGTGCTGCTTTCAATTTGACGCTGCCTTCAACTTGACGCTGCCTTCAACTTCTGACTGACGGGGCACCAAAGTAACGTGGGCCGAGTTAGCTCCTTGTCAAAATATTTAACCATTGGTCGTTGTTCACCAACCGTCCTTTTTGAATTTTGAGACGATTGGTTAACTTGAACGATTTGTTACAGAAAAAGTTCTTTTCACGAATCGTCCAAGTTAACCAATCGCCCGGTCACTTTTAATTAATGTTGCCATCCGCTTTTTGCAGAAACAGCTAGTCGTCATCATTGCGTGATAATTGCACAATGAAGCCTGCCGTTGTTTCTTCTTCAAAACCACCGGCTCCCACCGGTGGCGCAGGAGTCCAGACAAATCAGAGCCTCAAGATTTCCCCTCGTCGATCCGCGGCCCACGTCTCAATCGACCTCAGCGGCGCGACCCTCGTCCGTCTCGAACCCTCCGCAAAATTTCCCGTCGTCGGAATTTCCCGTCACGGGTTTTCCACAGCGGGTATTTCCGCCGATGCTCGGCGATCGGGCGCGCGCGGAGGGAAAGGAAGAAAGGGGCGCGATGGTGCTGCGACTGTGGGGGGCGTCGGAGAGATTGATGGCAGGCGTGGGTGGGGTGAGGGGGATAAGATGAATAGCAGTGTGGGGAGCAGAAAGGATTTGGGTTCTGTCAGGGAAGGAATCTTGGATGAATGGTAAATCTTTTAGATGCCTAATCGATGAAATGTAATAGATGCCGTTTGCATTGGAATAAAATGATCTCTAGAGAAATAAATAACATTGAAATAATCATGTGCAGAAATTGAGCACTGAGCAACTGAGCAGCTCATTGTGGATCATTTAGGACATATTTATTAACTTTCTGCTTTGAGCTACAATTATGTTCTACAGCATCATCATCTTATTTTATTTTTTCTTGTTGATTCTATTTCAATTTAGATGCGCCCGTGTACTGCAGCGCTTTGTGGTTTTCTTCCGTGTAGCTAACAGTCTCTAGAGTCACTCATACGTGGTACTGTTTCAAATTGCAGTGAAGCAGAAGAATCCGATGCTCAATTTCCTTCGATCGTCATCGAACACCCCGACTCTGGCGATCATCCCCTGGAGCCCAGAGGTCCTTCCTCCAATGACTTAAAGAACTCTGGTAGCCAAGCCTCGACCATTATCTACCTCAAGATTGCTCGCCCGTCCAGTCCTTTCTCCTCAGATCTGAGCGATGGCGAGAACACGACACAGATCCCCACATCGCCTCGTAATCAAGCGACGCGAATGGTCGATGACTCGGCCAATCAGATTTTGCGCAGCACGGGATTGCTTGAAACTCTGGGCAGAGAAATAGATGCAGATCTATTTGAAGATTTAGTGGAGAAGAGGGAGGAGAGGGAAATGATTTCATCAGAGGAAGTATTTTCCGATGCGGTTAACAACGAACGAACAGCGGAAAATCCTGAGAATGCCGGTTCAGTATTCTGTGACGACTCAGACGATATAGATGCCCACAGGACCACTCCGCAATCGGTGTCAATCGCGAGCCCGATTTCCCCGCGCTCCGGGTTTTCCACCGACGACGTTCAGACTCCCGGTCGGCTGTCCAGGAAGCCGGTCTGCGTCGAGCGAGATAACCGCACGACGCCCAAACCTCCACCGAGGCTTTCCGAGTTCCGCGGCGACGACGACGGATTTGTAAGCGGAGGATCGTCGAGGAAGGTGGAAAAGGATCCACGGGCGACGGCGATACGCAGCGTGCTGGAAAATTTTGAACGAATGAATCAGCTCCGACGACTGAAAGAAATGAGCGCGGTGACCATTCCGATTCCGCTCAAAAGCGGCGGAACGCAAAAGAGCGTTTTGGCATCACGGTCTTTGGATAAAAATAGCGGCGACGACGCGAAACCAGCAGGAAAAGCCAAACGCAAGACAAGTAAAAAATCAAAGATGAATGACGAGGTGGGGATTGGGGGGGCTGTACTGGAGAGCGAGGATTCTAAGAGCAGCAGTGGCACGAGGGGTAAGGGTGGCGCGAGAGGTGGCAGTGCTGCGAAGGGGATCACTGATTCAAAGGGTATCGGTAATGCTCGACAGGGCAGGAATACTAACAGTGCAAACAGTGCAGAGGATGGGGATGAAGTCGAGACTGGCTCTGCCTCAAAGGACGAGAGCGCTGGTGCGAATAATGGTTTGGCCGTTAAATCCAGGAAGAGAAAGGCTTCGCCAGTTACAACTGGCTTGGCCGACGGCGTCATAGCTCGTCGGCTTCGCCCTGATGGACTGGCCTTTGGACTGCTTCGAGCCTGGGGTCCGGCTTCTCGTCGGCTTCAAGCGTACGACTGCGCAGCCAGAACAAAGCCAATCGGCTGCGTGAATAAGTTGTCTCGCAATTGTGACGTCGTTTTGCAAGGTGTTCAACTCTCTGACGACCAAGAGGCGATAGATGAAAGCTCGGTCGCTAAATCAATCAGGTCTCAAACACTGGGAGAACTCGCCGCTCAATCTACGGAAAAACTCGCGCGTATTTCCGGCCCCGCCTCGTTCAGGCGCCACCATGCCGCCCTCATGCCCTTTGGCCTCGCGACTCGCCAGGCCCTGACCCCGTTTCTCGTCCAATCACACGAGGCGTACCGCGACGGGGAGTGTGTGATTCGTCTGACAGAGCGACCGCCGCGCAGGGAGATGGTGAGGGTGGACGTGCGATGGGATGAGGTGGAGGAGGTGGAGCAGGTGGGGGCGGAGGGGCTTTCTATCTGGAGACTGAGCGACATGGAAGTGGAAGAGATGCGTCTCCAGGTGAGCGTTGGAGAACTTTTTGATTTTTTTGTTGGTCAAATTTGATGATCACCGATTATTTTATTGATTGTTGGTTAAGTTTGCTTAATGAACACTAAGGGCTGGTTGTTCAATTGTGAATTATTGGAATGAGCTGAGATCTAATTTATCATTCACTAAGAATGATTTGATGAGTTGAAATTAGATGTGAGATCTAATTTACAACATCTAATTAAGTTGTGATGTAATTTTTGTTCTGTGTTAATTTCAAACCATATGACATATGAAGCTATGACCCTAAATGGCTTAATTAATTATGTACACTTTCGGCAGATAGATCTACGAAGTCATGTGCAAGTTTGGCTGATAGACGCCGGCCTTGTGTGCGTGTTTGGCTGATAGACGCCGGCCTTGCGTGTGCATGTTTGGCTGATTGACGCCGGCCTTGTGTGCATGTTTGGCTGATAGACGCCGGCCTTGTGTGCATGTTTGGCTGATTGACGCCGGCCTTGTGTGCATGTTTGGCTGATAGACGCCGGTAATCTGTGTGCATTTTTTGCAGGAAGTCGTTAACATTTTAAAAACATTACCCCCACAAAAACGTGTTCAGTAGGACTGATGGCGTTGCGCTGTGTGTCGCCCTCAGGTGAGGCGGGAGGCAGAGCATCGGCGCACAGAGCACATCACCCCCCTCGTCATGGCGATGACCCCCGACCAGGTCGAGCGGACCTACGGGCTCGTCGCAGAGGTGAGACCTTACGTATATCGGCTATCCAACACGGTGTGGCCCAGTGTGGATATAACTGCATCAGTAATACGGTGTGTACGGTGTGTCTGTGACTCAGTTTTGTGTTTGTATGTGAGCAGTAAGGTAGATTGCCTGTTCGGATTTGTGCTAAAGTGCATCTTGTTTTGCGTGACAGTGTTTCTTCTGATTTGCATATGTCTGGTGCCTGTTGTTGCGGTGTTTTGTTTGGTTCTATTTCATGTCTAAGCAGGCTAACTGGGTTTTAGGCATTTAAACCATATTGCTCGACTTACATGGTCCATGCACTAAGGCCTCCAGTTTATTATTCATTGAATTTGTTTGTCACAGGAGATGCGAGCGTACGACATCACCGAATGCGACTCTGATCTCACCATCACCGACGATGACAAGAAATCTGATCTGGAGGGATTGGAATACGATGATGAGGGAGACCCAGGGGGGCTTGAACCACCCCCGCAGCAGCCGCTAGTTGACTTCAAGCCGCTGGGACCCTCGGCTGAAGCCTTGAGGACCATTCGGAGGTCTCGCAGGCAGTTCCTGTGTGATCCAGACCCTGAAGAGGAGGAACTAACTGATGAGGAAGGTGGTGTTCAAGAAACGGAGAAGGTGCCGGTAAAGAGGAAAGTTCGAAGGAGAAGAAAAAGAGTGGAAGACTGGGGAAGGAGGAAAAAAACCACGAAGCAAGCGAAATTGGGGACGACGAAACGCGTGGAGGAGACAGGAAGAGCGGAGTCCAGCGAAAGCAGAGAGGGTGGAAACTATGGTGAACCTGCTAATGTGGAAAAAATGGCGGATCCTCAAGAGGAAAAGATGGATAGATCTGGAGACGAATCAGAGAAAAGGGATGTTGCAGGAAATGGGTTGGGCGATGAGGATGAGGAATACGAGCCTAGTGAACCCAAGAGGAAAGTGGTGTCGGATTTAACGCCGATTGGCATGATGGAGAGGTGTGGCGGAACGATGGGGCAGGATATTGATGGCCCGGCCAAGCCAGATTCCGAGATATGCGGTCAGACGATAGAGCCGGATTTTGAGCCGGACGTTCAGGCTTTAGCTGGTGGTACAAATGAACTATTATCTGACCAGAGGCATGAGCCAGATTCACCCAGATTGGGATCGGAAGCATATCAGAAAGGGAATCGAGGGAGATTGGAAAAGAGTGGAATTGGTTTGTCGCAGAATGACTGTGGGGATGAACGAGAGGGTGAAAAGAAGAAAAGGAAGATAGATGCAATGCATGAGATGGCGGAAAGGTCAAAGGTTGCACGACGAGAAAGCGACGCTAGGGAAGATTCTGAAAAGAATGACTCTAGAGAATACATTGAGCAAGCAACAATCGCAGATAGAGGACTGCAGTCTAAGAAAATCTTCAATGAGATCTCAGACGAAATTTCCAAGGAAACGCATAGGAATAGTTTAAAAAAAATAGCTGATGGCGGAAGCGACAAAGATATTTCTGAAGACGACTTTGCGTTGATCGACAAACGCCATGGTTTTGCTGCTATAATTCCAGAGGCGACTGCTTTGGAATATTCCGCGATTGCGCCAAAGGCCAACGGACCAGGCACTGATGATTTGAGTCAAGATAACAGAAATTTCCCTTCAGCGATATGCTCCCAATTGGAGTCTATGGAATCTGGAAAAGAACTGAAGGCTGGATGTGCTTTGAACGACGATAATGGGATGAGTTTGTCAGCTGAGGGATGCGTGGAAGCTGATGTTGATGCAGCTGTGGATGAGGCCGCTATGGTGATGGAAGACAAACTGTTGCAACCGGAGATGGTGGAGGCTGGAAAAGAACTGGAGACTGGAAGAGTGTGCATGGAAGGAGTGGGAGGTGGTTTAAATAATGCGTTGGACCCTGCTGCTGTTGACTGTGCTGCGGATGTTGAGTCGCTTCCTGGATGTGAGCAATCGTCTAAAGTTGTTGATACACTGGAGCTAGCTGCAATGCCAGTTGCGTTAGATTCACATGGAACAGAGTCCTTGGATCTCCTAGAAGGGCATGGAACATCAAAGTCATTGCATAAGCTAAAAGACCACGGAACTGAAAAGTCGTCGTGCGATCATGATAAGGGTGAAGCGTCTAAATCTTCACGTCACCACGGGGATCGCGGGTCGTCTCATTCGTCGGCGTCTACAGCATCAAAGAACTCCATGGGTGTCAAGAAAGAAACACGTCGTAGCACTGATCACGTGTCACGTCATCACGGGAAGGACTCGTCGCGTCATAGCAAACACTCGTCACGTCATCATCACTCGAGGAGCAAATCACGTGATGGCGCTAAATCTTCTCATCACCGGCAACATTCTAACAGGGATGATGATCACAGGCACAGGAAGCATAGGAAGGATGAGAGGCACAGAACCACCGAAACAAGATCCTTAGATAAATCAGATAGGAAAAGTTTGCATTCGATCGATGGAAGGGAAAAGTCCGGAGATCGGACAAAAGAAAAGTCACGTTCGGATAGTAAAAGTCCTCCGAAACTTTCCGTGATGGAAAATCGGCATCGTATCGTTGAACCGGTGAAATCGCAGAAAAAGCAAGATGGAGAACGGATGCCGCATCGCGAAGAACCAAAAACAAGCAGTAAAGATGTTCAGCTCACTGGAAAGAATAGCGAAGGAATGGTGGATAAAGTGAAACAAACAAACGAAACAGAATCTGGTTGTAGTCGCAAGGCTGACCGGTCTAATGATGTCGAAGCAGGGAAAAGCCACAAATCAAGCCGACCGATGGTACACGATTGGACTACGGTGAAAAGCCACAAGGTCAAATCGTCATTCGCTAACGATTTACAGTTGTGGCCGGCGAAAACGAGCCGTCAGCTTGAGATAGAAGCAGCCATGAGCCAGACAAACAAGCGTTCGACTGAAGGGAAATCATTGCTAAGCATCGACAAGGTAACAGGCAGAGGGGAAGTGAAATCTGACCAACCAATGGAAAACGTTGTAAAACAGAACACTCGCATGGTGCCCTCTAACAAAGACGTCCAAAATAAGAACAAGAAGAAGGCAAAGAATTCTGTGAAGCACGTCCGACGAAGGTTTGACGACACTTTCAGCGTGATGAAGATAATGACAGTGATGCCAGCGACGCGTCGCGGGGCCCACGCCGCCACAGCGACCAGTGACACCAAACGAAGTTCGGGAAAATCCATGGATGCGCTTTGCGAAACCGCATCAAGCGTGGGAAAGCCATCGACCGATGGTCGTCGCGGATCGATGAATAGATTTCGCAGAAACAATTCTAAACTGAGACAACGGGTAAAAGGAAAGGGAAACGCTTTGTCAAATATATCAGCCAAATCGAACTCTGCAAGTAGCAAAAAGTTAGGCCAGAACGCCGATAGTAAGCGAAGGACCGATGCTGAGATTGTTCCCCGCAGAGATTCACCAAATGCCGAGCGGAATTCCCACATCGCGGAAATCCCACGGAAGCCAGCGACGAGCGCGATCACCGTGGCGTCCGTGCGTTTTGCGGGAAAAAACATTTTTGACGATTACGGCAAGTTTTTCGTCGATGACGAAATCGAAACGCAAATTACGTCTGAGCCGACTGGTGCTTCGACGGAATCGGCCCCCGGGGACGTTGAAAGTTTGAGTGGGGGGGAGGGTGGTGAGGGGCCGGAGTTGAAGCCCCCTGGTGAATCCGACGTGCGATCCGAAACTGAGACCCCACAACTGTGAGTATTCATTTTTACGGATATGAAAGAAAATCAAACGACGAACTACAACTTGAATATGGAGTAGCTACGTGTTTTTGGATTTGAAAGAAATTATTCTGTGAATTGCGCCACGTGTAGCCTCCCAACTGAAATAAACGTTCTTGATTAGAGATTTGTTCGTTTTACTTATTTTTTGGCTGAAATATTGCTCTGATTTACATGTACATTTAAATACATATGTACATATGCCTTGGAAGGCCTTCACTTCAAATCTCTTGTTTTAACACATAATTATTTTACTGGAACTTCTTATAATTCCTGTAATCATTATTAATTTAGCTGAATACTTGCGTGTGCTATCTCTTGATGATATCAATTTAAGAGTTGGTTAAATTTAAAGACAGTTTCTCAGCACAAGGGCAGCATGCAGTAGAACGCTCATGGTTAATAACCTCGACCGATTGAGCGCTGTGGTGGGGGGCATGTTGTAACGGCAGCGCCTTTGTCGGCTCATTTTGTTCTACGTTTAACGACGCTAATCTTTTGTGGACTGTGGATCAGTGGATTCAATGATTTGTACAGATCTAAGTGGATTGTATTATTTGTTACCGAAGCATTGTTGTCATCGATAGAAGCTGCAGGTTGCTGGTTGCTGTCAATGGAACTGCTTACAAGCATGAATATTTGATATGTACTTGAGTAAAATGTTATAGTTACTGTAGTTATAATACAATGCAGTCCAAAAAATTGATATATTAATGAGCGCGATGGCTAACTGTTCGTCTATTGTGAATTCAGTTGGACATTATATCTAGATTTGAAGTGTATAACGTAGATATTTATGTTAGGCCGAGATGATCAAAATGCAGATTATTATAGACACTTTTGCGTTTTAAGTGATGGATAATTTTTATGAAAATGTAATTGACGCACTAATAAATAAAACTGAATGAAAGCGATCTCCCAGTTTATCGATGCAATGTGGTGAATTGTTAACTTGAACTCTAAAAGCCGGATTAAAATATTCTAATCCTGTCCGATTTTATTAACTGGGAGTCATCCTACACGACTTGACCAGATGCTTATTTTTATGATGCATTTCGTATGCTACTGTTAGCATCGAGAAGTTAAATGTAAGGTTTTAGTGTGTCTCTGGGTCAAATGGTACAGGAGAATCCAACTGGATACATATGTGTTGTCACAGACTTTTGTTGGCAAAAGATTTTGTTTAGTTTTAAGTGTGTGCGGATAAATTTGTGTACGTTTAGTTTGCGCCAATAGAGCGCTGTATTGTATAGCAATGCTATTCATATACTGAACATAGACGCATGAGACACACATGAAGTATGACCAATGTAGCACTATGATAAATCGTTTTGGAAACTGTGCATAACTGCTTGTCTATTGCGGCTTGTCTATTCGGTACGCGCACAAAAATGTACAAAATCTGACCCTCCCCCCGTACGCTAGCGTCAGACCGCCCCTCCCGTTTTCGTTGAAACGTTTTGGCCTCCCATCCGTTAAACTTTTGTTTGGATTACTTCAGAGCATCCCCCAAAAATCTATTGCGACCCCCCGCTCCCCGTGAGTACTACTCAATGGGCGAGTCTTTATGCGGCTAACTTATGAAATATTTCACTGCGGCGTATTTGCTTTACCATTGAAGGGAAGGATGTGGTGTCTATTTCGTTACGAACGTAATAAATATTATTTATCGTTAGTTGTTATTTTATTGTCTGCGTAAATGTAAATGTGTCCGCTTTGTTGACGTGGAACACCTACTCTCGATAGGACGTACTGCGATTTAAAATGTTGCAATATTTCTGTGCATGACTGATTGACGAAAATGGAAGCACTGAAATTTTTTTCGTAATACTAATTTTTATCAATTCATGCTGAAAAATACTGAGGGCTGGTTTCTCCAACATGGATTTAATGGTGATTCAGGATTTAACCCACCTTTTTGCATAGGCTAAGTCCTGAACCACCATTAAATCTATGTTGGAGAAACCAGCCCTAAGATATATGTTACGCCTACGTGTTACTCGTATTATTTGCTCTCTTGCAAGGACTGATCATTGTTGTGCTAAAATCTTTTATTTCCTATCTTAGGTATTTTATTTTGTTTCGATTTTTCAGTGGCGTTTTTAAGCTGAATAAATATTGCTTTGTGTATTTTTATTTGATTTGAACTTTAAACTGGACTCTGTTTAGAAATTATGCGTTTAATTTTAATCGTTGCATAGTTGCAATGCTGTAGTAGCTATACATAATTCATTAAAATTTATCTTGCCATATTTATGGCTTCTTTTTATGATGTCTATTTACTTAGCTATGGGATTTTGAAAGAAAAATTAGGCAAATTGACTTTTTTACAACTTTCAGGGCCCGTTGTGTGTGTCGTGGCTGTCAAACTCTTGTTTTTGTTGTTGTTGTTGTGCATACTTTGCATGAACGTTGTTGTTGACCTTGATTTTTTACGGCGTTTGCTGTATAGCCGCGGTGTGCAACTAACGGTCGGCAGGATGAATATTTATTATTATTTTAATCGGAACAGCGGTTCTCATATTTAACATTTTGTTCGACGTACACGGCGGCCAAGAAAATGTTGCCCTCTGACTTCCGCACTAGAGCACGCGCGATTACCGTAAAGCATGAAATCTTGGCGCGTATGTCATTTTGGCGAATTTTGCGAATCGAAAATCGATGTTACGAATAACGTAAGCCGCACCTCGGTTAAGCGTGACGGTAATGTTATGTTTTTTTGAGGCTGCCGTGTGTATAATTACGTTATTATGTATATCGCGCGTTTATTTTACTGAAATAACATATTGTCGTTCACACGAAGCGCTTGGTGTCTCGTTATATTAACTATAAGATCATTTCTTGATAGAAATTCAGTGATATTTGAATGAATAAAAATATGTTAAGAAAAAGACAACAATAAAAAACGGATACTGCACTACCGTCTACGTAGCTGTGCCTCTATGGATCGTACAACGGCCGACTGCGTAGCGAAATAAAACTTGTTTGATTTTTAGCTGTGATGGCCCGTGTATCTAAATCGAAGCTAGCCGCTATCATGCGGATGCAGAATTCATGCGCGAGATTTACTAGGAAGTTGCTCTGAAACTTTACATGCTGTCATTGATCAATGTAATAGCTGTGGGGATAAAGTAAAATTTCAAAATTTCCGCTAGCTCGTTAAAGTATGAGATATTGAGAGGGGGGTTGTTTATTCCTACTCAAAATCTTTCATTTAAATTCATTTGCGCAATTTATATTTTGCACCGATTCTATTTTGAATAAGTTGCATACTAAAATACGCTGTTCACAAATTAAAGCTGTGGCTAGCTGAATCTAGATTTGTCATCTATCATATTCTTCACTGAAGCACAAACACCAATAAAATACAAGGAAATTCTACTAAATAAATAACAACTAAACGCTAAGGGCCAGCAGTTCAGTAGAGAGTTTGATTTTTAAATCGTCACAGAACAGATATGATGTCACGACCCAATCAGATCGTGCAAAATAGATCGCAGATCATTCAGATAACTCTCTATTGAACAAGTTGAGACTAAAATTCAGCTGCTCAATATTGACAATAGAGAGGTATTGCATGATCTCAGATTTAAGTTATATCCACCAATAACAGCGCATTGAAATTAGATCTTAGATCCAATTTATGTGATCCGATTGGGTCGTAATGTCATTTTTGTCCCGTGACTATTTAAAATCAAATAACTCTATTGCGCAACTGGTCCTAATACTAAGATGCATGAAGGCAAGTTAGGATCTATATGGAGATTGGTCAAGGACCAATCAGCACACGCAAACCATCACCAAAATCAAGATGCAACCATGATTTGCGCGCAATGATTGGCTAGCCTGTGACTTCACCTGGATCTCAACTCGCGGTCATGCAACAGAGTATTGTATTGCTACACCGTGATCACTCGGTCAAACTGTAAGTTAAAATTCAAAATACAATACTAAAATAACACGTGTTAATAACAAACCAATGCAATGCCAATCTCTTAAAAATCTGAGACAGCAGAATCCCTTTCAGGCGTGTTACTCACAGCGATGGCACTGCTGAACAACTCTATTTTCAGCATAGCCTACGATATAGTTGGTAACTAGACGTTAACTACAAGATTATCTAGTATAATTTCAGTCCACCAATATTCCCTCCAAGCCGAAAAGTCTGCGAGTGGAGAAATTGTTTTGCGCGAGCACTTTTTTCAGTCTCGAGTGACTTTTTTGCACGCTTTCTGAATTTATTTTCGCATGCTTTTAATCATGCGGTGTAGACAAGAAAAAAAGAATTCTTGAATATCAGCTTAAATTTGGCTATTCTTTTGCAATACGATTATGAAACATGAAAAAACGTGGAAAATGATGTATGATTTTTAAAATCGCCGTTTTCTTCATCTGTTCCATGTTACAATTGAAACACGGCTCAAATTTTAGTCTGCAGCGTTCAATTTTTTGTGTGCGGCGTTTCTGGAATCTGTGCACGGCTGCGCACGCGCGCAGCTTAGAGGGAACGTTGATTGCTGTCCGGTGTGCACAACTTGATTTCAAGGATATGACAAATGTATTGGGTCAAATTTTGCATTCAAACTACTCAGAACCTGAAAACTATGGCCACACTGATCTGGTAATAAGCACAAACTATTCAAATTATTTAGAAGCAGTAAAAAGTTTGCTTCGCTCAACTGAATTTGCAAAAACTATGGCGCGCTTAGCGATCATGGCTCAATAAGGCAAATAATCCAACAATCCCGAACACTGGAACACCTGCGCTTCATTTGAGAAAATTTCCCCGATAGTAGGCCGTGATCGATAGGATCGTCAAAAATTTAACACCGAAAAAACGAAATGCTCAGGTTTAGCATCAATTTTTCACATGATACCTAGCTTCATCAAATGTTAGACAAAAATAATTATTACTTACTAATAGCGAATAATTGCATTGGTTGAGCAGAAGTGAACAATTTGAAACATGGAATGCACTAAGCTTGCAGCCTGTTCAAACTCCTGAGGTCCCATCAACTCTCAGTTTGATTGAGTACGAAATAATCAAAAAGATCCAAGCGAACCAGATCAAAATTGGCATTACAATCTTGAAGCAGTATTGAGGCTCTGTTCAACAGTTGTACTGGGCTGTCTGGCCGAATTATTTGATTGGATCCTACAGAAGTGTCTGGGGGTCAATTCTTTAGCCGATTGGGCGTCTACGGTTTGTCGATAGACAACAGAAGTCCCAGTTCTTTCTTCGACAGCCTTCCGTCCGTGTTCTTGTCGTACACTTTCAGAACGGTCTCACGGAAATCTTGAATTTCTTTCACCGAAACTTGCTGCAAACCATATTACACTGGCAATGGCGATACCACTATTGTGATTATATCAAGATCACTATGCCTTTGCTAATATTCTGATGCTTCATTATTCTGGTGCTTCAAAAATTGAAAGCAATTCATAAAATAATAAAAAAGCTCCACTAACCATCTTCGCAGCGCGTACATGTAGAAAATGCAAATTTCACAATATGCCGTAGCAAGGTCAGGTAGAAAAATCGAGGAAATGGCCTCAGATCTTTTAGCATAATCCCAGCACAGCAATTAAAATCAAATCAATTGCATGCACACTTAGTCAAAAGTGTTACAAATTTACAACTTCATTATGAGCGTACTGAAAAGAACACTTAGTTCATCATATATACTTACATCGTCGAGTTTGGTCATGATATCTCTAATCAATGCCATCAGCTCCTTGCCATCTATGTAGCCATTGTCATCCTAGCAGCAACATGCAGTCACGCTGCAGTGTAGACCGACGGGCCAAGCTAATTCAACTAAAGTTTAGTAGGGTAGAATATAATAAAATTATACACGCATTACTTAAATTCTCTTGCACAATAACATTTGAGCAAAATCTTCACAAATCTAGACGCTTCAGCTTATATATCTTATCAGCTTCGCATTGTATTTTCATGCAAAAATTTAGGTTCCGCCGAGATTATAGCTCGAATCACTGGATTCAGAGTCCAAACTGCTAACCGTTACACCAGGGAACCGCTGCGGTGAAACCTCAGATAAATTCTGTTGTTGTTGCAGAGGAGAGAGGAGGTAGCTTAGTTTTCACACAACTAACGACTGACATCTTAGATTACGCTATGGGTCAATGTGATAGGTCTCTGGTGTCGATGGCATGTATGTATGCACGTATACTGCACTTGTAACGCACCTACAATATGTCATGCAAATGGCATGGAATAAACATCATTAGATTGAATCATTTGATGGTTTTTAGAGTATAAGGACTGTGTGAAGTATCAAGACTGCTAGTACTACAGTCCGGTTCAATGCCTTAGTGACAAGCAAAAAGTACCGTTCTCCATTATTTAGTCGCCTCTGCGACTCGCCCGAGAGCTCTAGGCTGGAATCCTATTCTTTCTTCCTCCTTTAAGTTATTAGCAAGGAGCATTTAGGAAATTAAGAATGCTCAAAGAAAAGTTTGACAGCAACAGTAAAGAGAAAGTGCAAATAAAAATGCAGCTCTGTTACCGGATCGTAGTGCCGAAATATCTCATCAAAGTTTTGCCGACTCAGCTGCACACATAAATAAGTTTATTGCATTTGAACAAGGTACAATAATTGCACTTAATGCAAAAAAATCTTCAACAATCATTAAATTAATGTATTAAACTACTACGAACTGCAGTGTTCAATGCTGCATAAGAATACAAACACCAAACCTCTATGTCAGTAACACAATTGTTCTCGACTGAGAAAACACTTACAATTTAATCATGACAGACATTATTAAAGCAATGCCAAAACTTACAGACTTCCTCGCCGTGTACTTCTTGAGAAAGTTTTCTTCCATTGGCATCATGCTGGAAACGCAACAAACAATTTTATTCTCAAAAACACGCAACAGTTGCGCAAAAATCACCCAAAAAATTATTTTTCCTACACCATCGCACGCACTATGCTAGTATTTCTAATATGTATTCAGGCTATTGATCAAATACACAAAGGTTATTACCAAACGAAGCATCATTCTATTTGATAGTCCAAAAAAAAAATCATGAAATAACACTGCCTGAAATAGAGGTATTTTTAGCTTCAGACATTGTGTCGTTTCTTCCGATCACGTTATAGCACGGGAAACTTTGGATTCGCATGCTGTTGCTAGCGTCGAGAAGTTAAATTTAAGAAGTCACGCGTCTCGAACAAGGAATCTGTGAAATTTCATAGCACTAATGCGTGATCGGTAGGATCGTCTAAATTTTTGCACTTTCTCACCATAGAAAACATATCTACGCTAATTCTATTAGGCAGTTATGCTTACCTGGCGAATTCTCCTAGTTCCACTCTTCCATCTTTGTTTGTATCGATCTGCTGCAGAACGGATGTTCTGAAATCTTTGACCATGTCGTCAGTAATAACCTCCTTCTAAAGAACGACAATAACGGAACATAATTACTTGAGTGTATAATCAAAGCTGACTTTTGCACAAGTTGCAAACGCAAATGTGCAGTACAAAAATGAGCATTACAGGGTAGAGGAGATATGCAATTGTTTGAATTTTAAAAATCCACAAATCATAATGCAGTGCTCGCGATGGGGAGGGGGGGGGATTCAGAAAAGTGTGACAATGTGTGAAAGATGGGCTCTCAATGTCGCTGATGAAAAATTAGAACTGTGACGTGCAAGCGAAGCGAATGAGCAAAAAGAAGATTTTCATCAGATAAGTACAAGTGGGGGACGGGGGGGGGGGGAGAGACAATAGTGTTAAAACTTGTTCAGGGGTCCAATATTGTGTTACAACGTGTGACAATGGGGGAAGGGTGGAGTGAAAAAATGATCTACTAGCGTCATTTATTTTATGAACACTTTGCTATCTTTTTAAAAACACTTTGCAATCTTACCAAACACAGGCCTGAATTTTATAAACGCAGAAAAAATAAATAAAACCTCCGGTGACTTGGACTTGCTGGCCATGAGATCTTTGAGGAAACAATCCAGCTCCTTCTGTTCAAGATATCCACTCGCATCCTGGACGCATAAAACAAGCAACGGTCAATGGCATCTATACTGCCAAAACAAAGCTACAAAAAAAATTCATGCTTCCTCAGGCCTATTGAACTCAACAATGGATATTGCAGGGCAATGTTAAATTCTACGCATAGCAGCATAGGCATTGTACACCCTTTCTCTCTATCTGGCAGAGCCAGAGGCCACAGATCATTGCATCAACCTTAAACACCTTTGTACCCATACACAATAAAATATGTTTGCCGACCGTTGTCACTAAAATTAAATATTCGTAATCGGATCAAATCAAAATTAAGGAGAACACCAGCGATAAATAACAATTGTCAAATAACAAAGACGACTACAACACGCTACAGGCTATAGAAAGCATTACTCAAATATAAATGCAACAAAAATTCGATCATCATCATAATTATTGGACGATGTCAAATCCTCGGCCCCGTACCTTGTCATAGCACGTCCAGATTTTGATGAGATCAATTGAGTTGATCTAAAACGGACATCAAATGACACCAAATGAAGCATAAACTCATAAACGTGTAACATCAAAAATCTGCATGATATTGTAGGACTACGTAAATTTTAATGGGCTATGATTAAAGGGCATTAAAGGGCCTTAAAGGGCATCAAAGGGCCTTAAAGGGCCTTAAAGGGCATTAAAGGGCATTAAAGGGTCATATATTAGTCAGCTACAACAGCCATGTGGTAAGTCTTATTTTATGCAATGCTATACTGAAGCTTGGGGTAGGGGGGGATAAGGACATGGGCTTGACTGCTAGACCCATCTTAGTACTGTTTGAGCGCTAGCACGCTATTAACATTTAACAGTAGGCCTACACGCCTAATACAAGGATGTATCACAATAATAAAAAGTTGTGATTACACGTTTTATGGCAGACCCGTAGCATGCGAGGGATAAGGGGCATTGCACCCCCTGCTCGTGGCCTCTGTCCCCTGCTCCCTGAAAATTTGACATTCCCTCCTCCCTGCCCCTGAAACATATGCACCCCCTGCAAAACTGACTGCCTCCCCGCTTGAAAACTTTCACGCTACGGGCCAGTCTCATGGTAGTTGAGCCCCCACTGCTGCCTCGCACGCTACAGGGCTAATTCTGTGTCAGTCAGAGTTTGCTGAAGTCTCATTGATCGACATTAATTCCGGACACCTGAACACTGAATCGATATATCTGTCTAGCTAGCAAGGTTGGCATGCAGTTTGTATATGCAGCACGCACTGCACACAACGTCCTGGTCAAAATAGAAGACGGCCTGTGTGTACCACGTACAGCGCGTGCTGTTAGGGTGTAGTTCTGTAGGTCTATGCAAGCTTGTACGCAGAGTCGAGGGGGGACGGGGGCTGGGGGGGGGGAGGGGTTGGATTATCCTAGTTACACGTCTCAACACCCAGTTCACAATTTAAAACAGAACTGGGGGCTCGATGTCGACCCCTCTTAGTTACTACCTCATTGGATAATTGAATATAATTGATTATAATTGAAGATAAATTTTGACAAAGACCTAGTAAGTTTTGATAAAAAAATTTGACCTCACCCCCGCCCCGCTTCCGTTCACGAATTGTGCACCGAAAGCAAAATCAAAGCGTACTCGAATCCCCCAGTTAAATTTGGACACATCAAACACTGCTAGAAGGCCATAACTCTGATGCACGCTGGTTAGACTCCAACCAATATTGCTAGTCCACTTGCCATACGTGGCACACAGCAGTTGCACTGGAAATAGAGTACTGTTACAAGCTACAAATTAACAACTCACACACTGTAGGCTATAGGTCCTGTTCATTACAGAATTATATTGGAATCAATGTGCGGATTACATTTTCATCCATTGGCTTGAAATTGATGTTTCGAAGTAGAATTAAATCGCGTATGCTCGCCCGTTGTTTGCAATTCTTGACATAGCCTATCTAACATAAAATAACTTTTGCGCTTACCGGTTTCCCTTCGGATAACTTGCTGAGAAAGTTTGTCTAAAAATAGAACAAAACATACAACAGTCACTAAATTTGTTATTTAATTTATTAACTACTAGCTATCGCAAATCATGAAGAGGAAAAATTTGTGAAATGCAGCAAATGGCTAGAATGTGAATCCACAACGTTAGGACTAAGTCAACTGTTCATGGTTTAACACATCGCCCACCTTGGATGACTGTCGATTCATCGTGACCTAGATATGCAATATAATTAGTGGTGACCTTATTCAGGAGTTTGATTGCTAATTAACGCAATAACCTATTTGTCAGCAGGCCCAGGTCTAATTGTGTTGAGGCTATTCGTAGCCCAGATAGGCTACAGATAGGCTACAGATAGGCTACAGATTGGCTACAGATAGGCTACAGATAGGCTACAGGTAGGCTACAGATAGGCTACAGATAGGCTACAGATAGGCTACAGATAGGCTACAGATAGCCCAGATAGGCCTAATGTTCAATAGAATTTCTAGGGACAATCAAGGGTACAAACAGTAGCTTGCGATACAAGCCACACGCTAAACCTAATGATCGTAGGGCTATATCCTTTGGCACGGTGTCTAGAACTTCAGACAATGATGACCGCGCTAGTTTTCCAAGAGTAAGAAATGTCTCGGTCGGCCTATCATCGTAGTGCAGCTGCAGCTGTAGTACATGTAACTTGTGCGAGCAGCCTACTGACAACATTCACAAGAGTCATATAAATCGAGTCGATTGACACTCCGCGTCTATTTGACGATCCATCGACGCATGCTTTCAGTCGGCAGGTCTACGATTGGCTCACAGCGGCGTGAATATCGCAAGTGTGGCGCTCTAGTGGTGTTCGCTTAAAGCTCTGTAGACTAAAGACATTAGAGTTTCAACGCACGCATAGCGTGCGTCATCCTAGGCCTATCACACACCTATTAAATTTTAACTACACCCTTACAGCGTGTAGTCAGTCCCTTGGCTATACCAGGAGGAGGGGGGGGGGGAGGGGGTGTAAAAAGCTCTCCCTCCTCTAAGATATGCTACTATGGCATATAAATACGATGCACTGGCCCGTTAGTATAAGCCACAGGCCTGATGATGGGCTGGATTAAACAATCCTAAAACAATGATCGTTGCCTAGATCCTATTACCCCCCACCCCCGCCATCCCCCTCTCTAAGCGCCTCACAGGCTGTGAAAGAAGGTCCTCTCTTGCGTGCGACCCAAGCCTCAAGGCTTCAAGGCTTCAAGCTCAATTAATCATTTATCAGTTCAGTGGCTCATTGGCTCAGCGCGTTGCTACAACGTTCAACTCAAGACTCACCCCTGCAGCGACGCCCAATTATTATTCACTACCGTAAAAGCACATCATTGTTACCGTCTAGCCTACGCTAAGGCATCCCTGAGTGGCTAACTACAGTGCGTGTACGCGTGAGGTAATGAGTGTTGAGCTGGAACGGACGGGCTGCGTGCAATGAAGCTATGAATGATCTATGAAATGAAACCACATCATATGCCGAGCAGTATTGAAATGATGATTATACATAGACATGCTTATGACATGTCAGGTGATATGATGATTTAAATAAGACTATTTATAACAAAATTATGTTTAAGCCAGCATTAATTAGTTAGATGTAGACCAGAGTCACTATGTATAGTTAGCTGTGTTAATGATCAAGTCTACTGCTGCTTCTTAAACGTTTACACGAACTAAAGCTTTCAAAGATCAAACAGTTGGACTATAGTAGAGTCAAGGCTCAGATCATTTACACGCTTGCAGTAATTGATCACTGCAGATTTCCAAGGTAGGCTCGCACTTAAAAACTGCGCTGGAAAACTGTGAACAAACTACTGAGCAATAACCACCCAGTGTGGGTGGTGGATCCCTTAACCACGGCCCAACAGAGCGAGGTAACAGCTGATCCGTGTTGACACAGGCATACTGAAGGCACACAGATCAGTCATGCAGAATAGCAGGCTGCATTACTTGAGAATAATGTGTATAGGTCCAAGAGAGATCTAGAATTATAGAAGTCAGAGCTGGCTGCACGTGGCATACTGTACGACTGACTACAGGTAGCTCTGCACGCCTAATATACTGGTTAGGAACAGAGACAGCAAAAAGGCTGCAAATCGCTGATCGATTGTCAAGCGACATCACACCTGACAAGTTCCTTGCAGTACAATGCCATGGTCTGATATCGTGATGTATGCATTATGCAATAGCATTGGATGTAAAACCGTTGGTGCCAACATCGCGAATCAAATCAACCACGAATTTTTCGTCGCGACTAAACTAGGGTAGTTTATAACATACTGTCGTTATAGTATTACAGCGATACGATATTTTTCACAGTGGTAACGCTATGTCGTGATGCAGACTAGGCAGGTATAGACACAGCGGATTAATTAAGACGTTCAAGATCAAGCGAATAAAATAAACACCACAATAAATAATAAATAACAATAATGGGCTTAGAGTCCGTTTCGGCATCTAATGATGTCATCGGGGACCTCCCTTCGCTGTGGGCATCCATCAAGCGATTGATGAAAACCCAAGACGACGGGGTGGGAGAAAGGGTGCCGGATAGCAGGGTCAGATTTTTTCGTGTGTCCGTCAGGGAAAAAATTCATTTATGGTGGGAAAAAATGCGTATAAAGAGACTACATTAGAGACTACACAGACAACCCGCGCTGCTGCACGACTCACCTTCTTGTGCAATTCTGCCATGGATAAGCCGTCCTCGCACCTGTGTCTGCTATATTACTAGACGCTGTAGTGTATATAATAGTGTCTCGATGCCTCTTCTATCCTAAAGCCTAGGCTTACGGCTCAGAACAGCGGCAACGACACAAAATAGCTCAGCGAGTCTGCGCCCTCAGCAGCGGCCTTGCGCTGCGTGCTGCCCACAAACAACAACAGCTATTATTGTCATACAGCAGATTGACAGCGTCGCTGACTACGCAACCGCGCTCGCTAGCCTTCAGTGTCGCTGTGTTTTCTGTCGCAGTGTTTATGTTACGGCCTGCAGTGTACTGTAGCATAACATGGTATTTAGCAACCAAGGCTATATTAAGCCTCGGTTTGAGGCAGCAATAGGCGTATATAATGCACGCATTATACGATCGCGTGAAGTATATCAGCCAATCCCACTTATAACTTCCACAAGGATCGGATTTAAAGAGCTATGTGCACAAAATTTACGACAGGCTGAAAGAGTTCAATCCTTTGTTTGCATTCAATTTTTAAAAGCAATTTTGATCCAATGGATCCATGGTTGATGAAATAAGAACAGTTTGGGTTGGGCACTCAAACACGCAAAACTGATTGGTTGAGCTGTATAGCAGGGTTTTTTTGAAGCTCAAATTCAGCTGTCCGTAACTCTCTAAGAAAAAGACAAAAAATTCTGAAAATTGGCAAGCGAATAAAACTTTAATCTCTTTCAGCATCCTGTAAATTTCGTCTAAATCGCTTTTTGTATACCATAGTTATGAAAGTTATAAGTGAAGTCCTACTCC
Organism: Chamaedrilus cognettii; assembly: GCA_034695025.1. Taxonomy (NCBI): domain Eukaryota; kingdom Metazoa; phylum Annelida; class Clitellata; order Enchytraeida; family Enchytraeidae; genus Chamaedrilus; species Chamaedrilus cognettii. The sequence goes on from JAQIWG010000719.1 coordinate 22,672, forward strand.
GACACAGCGCATATTACAGCGTAGAGGGCAATGTTTGAAGCGTCAGTTAGGCGCTTGAAATACACCGTGTCCCGATTAAAATTACCACACTTTAAACTTGTCATAACTCGGTCAAAACTTATCAGATTGGTCATAAACTTTATACACACCAACTGTAGCCATATCTACATCAACTTGAAAATTTCTAGAGAAATTCGAGCAATTTTGACAAAATTATGGCTGTTTTAAAAAAAGTGCCGAAAAAAAGTTGCCACATTAGTTGCTGCCTATTGTGTGCCTACTGTCAAGTTAAAAGCAATCTGTCCAGAAATTTAGTCGCAGCTGATGTTCAAAGTGTCCTCCTTGTTCGCGTACACATGGCAGAAGACCCACTATTTGACTGCTGGATCTATCATTTTGTGATAAAACAGCCGCCAGAAATCATAGCTCGATGCTTCATCGATATTTTCGGCGTAGAGAATGGCATTTCACTTGAATCAACTAACTTTTATAAGCCCCTCTTTAATTATAGCTTTTAATCCTAGCTTATGTATTTTTATCAAGTGCTAGCAACACTAACAAACAAATGCAACACCAACAAACAAATGCAACACCAACAAACAAATGCAACACCAACAAAATAAATGCATTAGCCTAATAAGTAGGGTAACACCGCATTAAAGGATGTCGGTACGTTAAGCTCAAAAAAAACGCCAATTTATAAACATCAGTTACAAAAAAAACACTATTTTAATCAATTTATCATCATTTATCAACGAAACACTACATTCAAGATAAAATTTAATCCTTGGCGCGTTACAAGATTTCAGAGAGAATGTTCTTTAATTTAGATTCATCAATTTGCGAATGTTTTTAAAACAATTTAGAACAAAACACTAGATCAACTAATCAAAAACATTTTACTATGAATAAGATAATAGTCAGCATCATTACAAGTGCATTACAAGTGCATTAAAAGTGCAGGACTCAGCACACCGCCCTGCCTAACACCTGCCAAAATCCTAAAGGGTTGGGATATCTCGAGCCCCCAGCGGACTTTACTGTACATCATGCTGTACCAAAGATAGAGCAATTTAATATCACTCTTTGGCAATATATATGTACAACAAAGAAAGTCATTTAGAACAGTTATATATTCAAATAATGATCGAGCGGATAAGTGGTACAAAATAAAAGATTTTGGACGACCATTAGTTGATAGTAGTCCAAATGAAGGCTGATGGTAGTCCACATTCTTTGTATCAAATACAACCATTGATCGCCTATAAAAAGGCTATAAGAAATGGGCCAAAGTTAAATTTAGAAATAAATGATGAAAAATTGTCGACAAAGCATTGATGCTGAGTCGCTCAATAACAAGAGAGGTTGCGTTATACACGCGTCACATGTGGTCCATAGGTCTACCCATACTTTTTGTACCGCTGGATCATTACATTGACCATCTACAAGCATACAAAACATTTACAAATTATTGACACCATAACTCACTCGGAATCGGCGTCAATCCCAATGATCCCATCTGGAGCAATCCTATGTTTGCACTGTCTGCGCGTTGGCCGTGCACTTTTCAGCTCTGGCGCGGCAGTCTATCAACAGCCCACAAGGCCTATTGCCTTGTGGGCTGTTGACAGACTGCCGTCTGTGTAATTCTGTTTGTGTGTGTGTTGTCTGTCGTCTACGCAACTAACTGCGTTAGCCTGGTCAGATTAGGAGGCCTGCAGAACTTTAGGCATACAAACAGGGACTAACTGACAGCGACATAACGACGTGATTAATCGATTTATAAATATGGACCAGGCTGTGTCATGCTAGTGCAGCCTACTTGTTTCATTTTGGTTACTATATAGGCCTACGGGCATTAGGCAGCACGCATTTAAAACCAATCGCCTAATTTCTAAAATAAGTTTCAAAATGTTACTGAGCAATGAGAATTAGGCCATGGCCTTTATTTTCGATAGCAGCGGGTTGGTTAAATTGGAATAATGGTTTAAAAAAATTAATAGCAATTTTGATATTGCGGCAAGAAAAGTATAGGCCTAGTGCAAGTCACCAGGTTAGGTAGTGAAGGCAGACTGGAGCGTAAAGCATGAGCAAAAAATGCTGCAAGAAAATGAATGATAAAACTACCGATACACCGAGACCACATCTATTGTAACATATTTGAGCTGCAGCGTCTTTAATTATGGATATAATTATGGGCCACATTGAATGCTTGTGTAGCATTACATGACGTTCAGCTGTCACAATCTAAACCGTTCGTGCTACAATCAGAATTACAAAAACCGAAAAAACCTTCAAAGAACAAGCGCAGATAAATACGGTAAAACATGAAATTTTGCGTGCATGTAATTTTGACAAATTTTGCCAATTTCTTAAATTCGCCAAAATTACATGCTAAAAGTAAAGCAGCAGATGCTATTTAATGGGCAGTCCCCGCAAAACGTGAAAATTAACTTAATTAAGTGCAGCAAAAAATTCCAGAAAGGAATACAATTACAGACAAAATAACATGCAGCAAAAATTTCATGTTTTACAGTATCTCAAATTCTCAGTCTCAAACGTTTCTACACTTACATGAGATACAAAGCGATCGTCCACTTTCTACACTGTCATGAGATCTATATGCTACGCTTTTTAAACATCCAGGGTTCTGAAATTAACATCGTTCGTGTACAAGATCAAGTTCAGCCACAATAATACATGCATAGCGTTACATCTAAAACAGGCAACTGTCCAGCCTTTAAAATCCGTCTAGACCTGGGTCATTACAGTAGATTTACTACGCCTGCTAAACTAAATCCTGGTTGTGACTAAGACTGTAAGAATGACATCCATTCTGTTCGCCGTTAATATTGCTTACAAAAGTTTTTTGTTAACGAACACCTCGCACACTGCTCAAGTCCCTTCATTTTCTTTCAGCCTGCAGATCACATTCCTAAGCAATTGGTATCCAGTTAGAATCATAGGCCGGGTTTTTAATATTGAGTACAAGATTCTGATTCCAGGTCGCGATCTCACCCAATCAGTGCGCTGAGACTTGATCTACGATTAATTCCATGCAGTCATAATCTCGGAGAGACATCTAAGGGCCTTTTCTCAATCGAGGGTTCTTTGATTTGAAATTAATTAGATCTCGGAACTAACTTCAAAACGCTATTATTTAAGGATCAAATTACATCGGAAGTCATTAGAATAGCACTTGAATGAAAAACATGTTCATAGTGTAGAAATTATTTTCTTAGAGCAAACGTCCGTCCATGGTGTTCGTTCGTATTCGTTAGACCTCATGTCCTATTTTTCCCCTGTCCAGCAAATGGCGTTAAGCCTTAGACCTCATGTCCTATTATTCTCCTGTCCAGCCAATGGCGTGTCCGTTACGTTGGCTTTTAGTTGCGAATGGTCTGCGAGACACTTCTGAAGTATGGGCAGCAGTCGAGCGCACGCCTCGACACAGATCTTCAGGCACTGAAACACCCACCAGCACCCAATTAGGAATACCAATTAATGCAAAATATAAAAACGCTCACAAGAAAAACAGTAAGATGAAAACAGGCTTCATGCATGAAACAAAAACAACTGCGTTAACAAACATCGTAAAAATATAAATTTATAGTTAAATTTGAAGTATATCAACGACTACTACAGTCTTGAATCATTCCAAAAATTAATTTACATCGATTACAAGTTGCTTTAATACCTGACAACAATTTACGTCACATAGCATAGATGGCGTTAATTTGGATCGCGCATTAGCACGGGCAAAGTTTGATTCGCGTGATGTTGCCAGAATTGAGACATTAGATATAAGGTCTCACGTGTCTCAAATACAGGTCAAATTTACCTATCCGACCAATTTTGAAAAATTGACCTGTAAAATTTTACCATGCTAATGCGTTATCAGAAGGGTCGCCGAATATAGTGCAGCATCAAATAAGCAAGAAAATAAAAAAACATTTTATAAATATGCAAAACAAGGCAAGTTCTGAAATCATTACTAGGCTATATAAACATGAGGCATGAAAAGCATAAAGCAAAAGAAGAAGTGTCCAGTATCATCATCACAGCACGACAGGGTAACAGACTAATATTTCTAGCCTAATCCTAGTTCAACCGCAGCCTGCGACAACACCGGATGTAACGAACTTGCTGATAGGTCGGCTGAGCAAGTAACAGACCTGCTGATTGGTCGACTGGTCGACAACTCCGCCCTGAACGAGGGCTGAGATTTGTCGAAGGGAGGGCATGTAGCCGACCGTCAGATTCATGTCATCCGGCACAGCTGACACAGCCGACTTGTCTGGCGTCTGAGCGCCCAAACCATCCCGGGGCTACACTATATTATATAATAATCATTCTTCTGGAGCTCCATTCCAATGCATCACAGGCCAGCCTGTAACGCCATGTTGATGCTAACACAAGTTAGACATTTATATTAAAATTGGGTTTTTATGGCCGGATGCCCTTCCTGTCACTAATCAGAAAAATAAATTGCCCTGGACGATGATGATCAGCTAGCGGCACCCCTACACCACAGCGCCTCACTGCAATATATGATATGATAATATACTACATCAAATGATCAAGAATTGCTTGTATCAGAGATCTGTGGATCGCCAAAAGAGATTTTTTCGGCAGGTGGCTAAATTTGTTTCCATTTTGCAAAAGACCATTGGCGAATGCTGTTATTCATCCATCTTCATTACAATATCAATTGGTGGTTCTATGGTGATGTTGGGTGATCTTAAATTTCTGTCACAGAACAAAAATGACATCACAACTAAATCAGATCGCACAAATTAGCTCTCAGATCTAATTTAAACTCACCGTTATTGACCGATCTAAATTAGATCATCGATCATTCTGACAACACTCAATAGGATAACTGAGCCTCAGTGTATAGTACACGTAGATATCAAAACAAACATTACCTCCAGTCGTCCCTCCTCGGCAGCAGTGGGATCTATCAAGGTCCAGCCATTGAACCGTCGCTGCAACAAACGCAACGGAATCCTCAGCAAATCAGCGACTCATCAACCACGCACCTTTTTTACATCCGATACTAATAAAAAAAATATTGCGGTAAGAAATATGACAGTGAAAATGCTATTTTTTCTTAAGCTGATTGGAGAAAGGCTCGACCACTCGCTGCCGATGATTATCAGCTAGCGACACTTGTGTGTCTAACAGCCTTGCCAAAGGGCCTGTAACGCATGGTTTAGTAGTTGGGGTTTTATATGACAACCGAAACACTAAACGAATGGCAAGAGTCGCGCGTTTACGAGTGAAGCGCCAACGACCAAGTCCCACATGTCGACGCCTGCGTGCGCGAGCGCGAGAGAGGCGCATGAGAGCGCGGCAGAGAGGGCGCCACCATCGTGCTCCAACACCGTCACGAATATGTCGAGTCGCGCCTTGGGAAACTTGTCCTGCACCACACACCACACGCCGACTGTGAACTAAACATCTTGTTTTACAGTAAAATTAATCGACATAAAGACACTCCAGCAAAGAAAGGCTCCAGTATCATCATCACAGCATGACAGGGTAGCGGACTATTGACATGACAGGGCAACAGACTATCACAGCATGACAGGGTAGCAGACTATTGCTTTCTAGACTAATTAGAGTTCACCCGCATGGTGACATTAATGATGACAGACTCATATACTAAACGGAATATATATCGAAGTTAAAGCTGAAAATCTCACTATACCAATATTATTACTATTTACTGATGTTTATTACCGAAAGTAAAGACATTTTCCGCTACACCGCGGCGACATGCTGTGGTGTAGCGGTTAAGGCGTCGGACGTGATCCCGAGAGACCTCGGTTCATGTCCCGGCGCCTCAACTGTGAAACCATTAGGGCGCAAAACGTCAAACCTGTGTGAAAACATGGACATTTACATAACAGATGTCAAAAAAAGGCGGTAAGTTAGTTAGTTTTGTGCATGGAGTCTTGAGGTCGTACCAGCATGACGGCCGGTTCGAGGGCCTCCCTCAGGACCCGACCGAGCTCCTTGGCCTCCCGGTCCTGCTGGTGCCCCCGCCTAATTCTCCCGGAGAACGTGGCAAAGCAGAACTCGCACGACAGCTGCCCCCTCAAACTGAATTCGTCGCGCCGTGCCACCTCACGCGGCCCATAGCTGAAGACAGTGCAAAAAAATCATTAAAATAAAAACGCAAATATTTCATTACTTTTACAAATATTTCATTAAGAATTAAGAAAGACAGTGCGCTAATCCAACACATGAATATAAAAACAGACTTTATGATATCAAATATAAATTTTTGGAGAAGCTGTGGCTCCAAGAGTGAACAAAAAATGATATAGAATTCATGTTTCAGTAATTACGACAACATCACAGGACATTACCGTCCTTATTTACCGTTGCTTATTTACCGTTACTTATTTACCGTTACTTATTTACCTTTACTTATTTACCGTTACTTATTTACCGTAACTACAGCTCGTAAGAGCTTGCAAGACTACTCACACGGCACAGATGACCTTTGTCTTGTCCATCTCCAAATAGGCAGAGCCCCTTGCGCGACAAATAGCACCGACACGCGCGACTGCATCCAAAGCACGCGACATAATTTAATTAACTCAATATTAAACAATATTAAATTGTAAAATGATAACAATAAAATGAATCAGACGCACATGAATCATTTTAAAACAGCCAAATTTTTCCTCTTGCGGATTCCACACAAGATGAGCATTGTGCAATGTGCAGAAAACTCAAACAACTTGGTACGCCTGGTAGAATAGAAAAATGGTAGAAATATATGACCACTCATATAGACGAAAAAGGTCTATTTTTAAACCAAATATTTCGTTGGCTAACAAGTACTGTGCTAACAAGTCGCACGCCGAAAGACAAACGCCAGTACCCAAGGCTACTACAGTACACAGTGCTAAGGAGAACAAGATCCCAGCTTCATGGATTATCTCCCTAGTTCTTACGAGAGATTAATGCAATCAGCAGTGGATACGTACACACTGGACGAACTGTGCCGGGAGTGCGGCCATCTGCTCTCAGGCCTTTGCTGTCCAGCTGTACAGATAAAAGGCTTAGTTAATAAACCAGTTTACTGCATAGTCAATCTGCAATAGTGTTTTATTTAAAAGCATATAATTTTTAGTGTTTTATTTGAACTCTTAGAAATTAATTTTAACATTGAATGTCCAAAAGCCAATCCCTCGTCCATGAGCAATAATACAAGATTTCAAAAGTAAACACGCCAAAATTCTATCAATTACCACAAAAGTACCCACTGGGATTATCTGAGGGTGCGCCGAGCAGTAGGGCCGACTGTCCTCCGGTACCGGAAGTCGTCTAGTGTCCGTCGGCATTAT
>JAQIWG010000720.1:0-30019 GCA_034695025.1 Chamaedrilus cognettii
TGTTGTGAAGACAACCGCTTTCTTCCACATCTTCCATTACGTTGTGGAGTGCCAGTTGAACCATGCTGCATGTTCTTCGATGTTCTTGTATTTTCAAGAAGCACAAGCAAACTACAAAAATTGACTTTTCGTCTATTATCGTAATAATTTAGCCAGTTCTGTATGGGCTAGGCTATCGCTTGAAACCGCTCTTTCAAGAAATATGCGCGAAGTAATGCGTCTTGTCAAAGAAAAAATATCATCACGAGCATCTACCTGTGAATGTTCGAAATTTAAGCGCTTTGTTAAAAGATATGAAATATAGAAATCAGTAGGAAATATAAAAAATCACTTACCTTCGTGTTTTTAACAATAATTCTCTATTGGATTTCAAAATTTATGAGAAAATTAGCAAATTAACGAAATAGAAATGTCCATTCGCTATGTATTTTTGATGCTTCGATACAAATGCTTTTTTTATCACCCTTTAGGAATCCATGCTTTATATATATTTTGCATCATCCAATGATTTGACAGTAAACACAAGGTTCAGAGTTCAGACATACGTCGGCGATGGTGAAATGAAAGACATTGAGATACGCCGGTTGGTTGGTGAGAAGAAAGTAGAAAACGAAACTGCGCGCAAAATTGCAGACGACTAGCGCCCAAAACGGAAGTGACGTCATGATGGCGCGCCACGGAATGCGATCGTACTAGGGTGAGAAAACGCACAGCCAATGACGGCTCAGTTTTTTTGAACTACGTATACAGGGACAGAAAACACACAACCAATAAAGACTCAGTTTTTCAGAACTACACGTTTATACTTTAACATGTAAGGCACATAATCTTGCAGTCGGCATAATTTAAATTTGACTAATTTTTTCTCTCCACATTCTGTGACAGACGATTTAAGAATGTGATAGACGGTTTAAAAAAAATTACCGCAAACTTTTACACTCAAAACGAAAGCATTTTAAAATAAGCCTAGCATTAGCACGCATGGATTAAAGTATGATATTACAGACTGCAGATCTTCACTATCTTAACAAAATAGTATTCAGTGCAGTTTCAGATAATATTACCTTAATGAAAAGATTTCCCAAAAACAAAATACGGTACGTAGCCTAAATGTCTATGATCTTGCGTATAATGCTGAAATTTTTATCATGACACAGCCTTCAAACTGAAGTAGTTTGTTCACATTTTATATTACTGCACCGTGCACGACGTGTTTTTCTTGTAATTTTAATGTAATTTTAATGTAATTTAAATGTAATTTAATGTAATTTTTAAATGTAATTGATGTAATTTTAATGTAATGCTTATTTAAATTAGGACGCGCCTTGTGGAAATGTATTCTGTGTGCTGTGTTGTTTGAATAAAAAGTAAAAATAAATGAATTAAAATAGGGTAAACGTGATCACAACTCACAACTGGCCTACCTCGGAAACCACCGAAGTCTTGTCCAGTTCCTCCTCCATGGCTGTTCTCTCACCCTCGCTGATCGTGGGGTGGACGGAAGGAGACTGATAGGCGAGAAATAACCAGGCGACGTACCAGAGCACACCTGCGCCGCCTTCATGACCGCACCAATACTCATAGGCCTACTGGGGAGGATTTGGGCGGCTAAAACCAGGGGCGGCGCCAGGAATTTTAATGGGAGGAGCAGAGAGGGACAAATAAAAGATAGGGAGGCTAGCTTTGCTGACAGAATTCACGAGCGGGGGAAGGGGGGGGTGCTGCAGAAACTTTTCGTCTCCGCAACGTTGAGTTGCATACATGGCTTCTGATACACTCAAAATCTACATTTCTATTTGTTAAAACTTTGCAAACTGGGGGGGCCAAAACTGTCAAAAATGGGGAGGTGTGCTAGTGGGCGGGATAACTTTCTGAGTTGGGGGGGTTTTGTCCCCCTTTGCCCCTCACGTAGCGCCACCTCTGCCAGTGACGATTCTACATGGAGGCCAAATGACGCCATGCTTCCCCTAGTCAATTTTAAGGCTTGCCTTCCCCAATGGCGTCACCAATATTTGATCATTTTGGCTTCTACTACCTAAGCAGGTATTTAGCAACAAAGAGGGTGAATTGTGTCTTAGGATGACTGCATTGGTTTGGCGTCCCCGGTTAGATGGTTAGAGTCTCCAATTTTAAATTCCTGAAGCAGCTCATGTTCAAACGCCCTTCCCAAAATTGTAAAAAACATTAAATTTCTTAATTTCGATATGGTAAGTTTATGAGGAAAAGTGTGAAACCGCCCTTAAATTATTGAACCTCTCCAGAATTTCGTATAAAATAATTATCTGAGCCAGAATTAGCATTGTTTGTTCCTTATTTGTTTGACTTGTATTTTATTTCTGGACAAAATCAAGCATCAGTGTAGATTATACTCACATAAGCTTAAGGTGCAATTTTTTTATAAATGGGAGACTGCAGATTTATTTATTGATGTGTGAATTTATTGATATTTTTATGGCACAACAACTTACTTAGCCCACAGACTAAGATCCATTGCGTGAAAAAGATAATTTGTGTGTGTTTGACATAACAATTACACTTCCACTTCAATATACAAGATAAGAATTTAAAAACAGTATCATTGTAGGGGCCTAGTATCGCGCCAATACAACCCTGCCCAATCCATAGCACCTAGCTCTGTGATCAAGAATAATAATGATAAACAACGTCAAACACGTTTTATATATTCTGTTACGATATTATGTAGCAATTTGTGTACGAGTTCTTCAAAGCTTAATTAATTTCTGAGGGTCAGTCAGCGAAGACAATCTACCGTGTGCGTAGAAGACAGATTCCCAGCCCGCATAGTAGGTAAGCAGCCCCGATACGCTCATACCGAGCGTAGGACCAAGGTATGAACCTTCAACAAACATCCAGATACGCAGTGGAGGGCCTACATGAAAGTCAAACGATGCCAGGCCTTCCCACGTTAAAAAAAATCGGCATGCCGCCCCGGTGGATTACAACGTCATCATGAATATTGCATTATGTCTGTTGCAAAACCACGGCAGCGGCGCACCTGTAGTCAGCGCGCACGCAAACGATGATTACATTATTTATTTTTCAGGCGCGTTTGCGCACGCAGCTGCTATTGTTTCCACTTAACGACTTTTGCATGGCGACATGTGCATCGGCTACAATGTAGCTTAACGAAAATTGCACGCGTAGCTTAGGCTAGTAGAAAGCGTAACGAATTATTTCAAAACGTTAGTGAATGCAATCAATCGATGCATTACGAATAATTATTTGCCAAGCCTTCGTTAAAATATAATTCATTATTACTTGAATATATGCACTGTACAAATGAACGTCAGTCAAAAGCAAAACGATCGTTAAATAGTCTGCGGACGTTGATTCATTCATAAGTAGTTTAAATTAGGTCACGGAATGACGAGCGCGGAAATTTCAGAGGGAGACAAAGTCATGGCTTATGTAACGCTGGGAAACTGATTAGCCAATGAACATTGTAACTCTTAAGATCGCAGCATTTAGTTGCGCTTTTGGCAGCATGATCGCTTGATCCAGTCTTCCAAAATGCAGCATAAATTTTAATTGAAAGTTGCGCCTACCAGTCAACAAAAATTGACAGCACACAACTTTCAAAAAAATATTGAAGAAACTAAATTATGCTATCCTCACCGCAGCAAAAATAGTGGTATTCGGCCTAAAACATAGAAAATGAATAAAACGGCACCATTTTTGAAAATTCTTGAACCAAAAATGACATGAAGACTTTAAAAAACTTCTTAATTTTTGGAGCGCGTCAGGTAAATCGTTTAAAAATGTAACTGAGGGGCCATTGAACTTCGCGTGCTTCGCACCAGCAAAAGTAGTGCAATGTTTTAATTTCAGGTACCTTTTCATAAACTCCCCCAGAATGAAAAAATGGATGAGACTCTCTCCCGAAAAAAATTCTTGAACCAGGATTTTATTTTTTACAAACAAAATTTGGTCCACATTTCCATCCCCCTCGACAAAACGTGCGAAATTGGCGTTTTTCTATCAAGTAAATTGACATTTATCAGTTCGCTTGAAACCGTTATTTACATAACGGCATTAGAAGGGTTATCACCTGTGAGTACGGTGGCTCCGACGCGACTTCGTTCCTCCAGCAGCGTCCAGTGATGTAGCATGTCGTAGCAGCTCGGATACATCAAACCCTTAAAGATGACAATTAGATGTGTTTTTTGTTGTTTGTAGTGTGTCGTACAAAGACCATAACATAGCCTACAGTCCGGATCGATGCAGGAGAGCCGTCACAGAACCGCTCCCCTTCTTTAGTCGCCTTATACGACTCGCCCGGGGTGATCTGGGCTGCAAGCAATTCTTTGTTTCCCGACCTGCAGGTGTACGGCAATCAGAAGATGCTTTTCGAAAGCTTGCTTTTGAAAAGCCAACTCGCCAAAAACTAGTGTTTCAAACACAAGGTTGCCCGGATGGTGCCTTTTGATATGCCAGCTTTTTTGGCACGCCAAAATCGAATCGGTTTGAATTTCATCTCGCTTTTGAGCGTCTAGTCCGATGCTTATGAAATAGTTCTGTTGAATTTGTCTGATCACACTACGGCCTGCAGTAACTGTAGCCGCTGATTTCACAAACAATCAAAGAACATGAATTTAACTTTTTGCGCCTAAACGTTTCATGCGTTATATCACCACTGTACAATTATGCCTGCACGCAGGGCCTACATTTCTAAAATTTCTGCAAGTAATTGTATAATCGAACGCGTGTGTAAGGCTAGTATTCGGGGCATGCACAGAAAAAATGCCAGCGGTGAAATGACGCCACAGTTGCGTTGACTGCCACTGCTTCCGTGTGCTCGCAGCAGCAGCAATCGTAGTTGCATTGTGACGTTAGCTCGCCGTTTGTAGTTTTTTTCACGCGTGTATAAATAAAAGCACGCTTTCGTGCAACGTCGAGTTAGTCGGTGATAAGAGATGACCTCAACCAGGCCTGTGCTTATGCGGATTCGGGTTGCAAATTTGTAATCAATTTGACCTCTTTGCGAATCAAACGCAAAATTGATTCGCAGTATTTGCGAATCAAAAATAGTGCAAATCATGGTTCAATAAACAACCGACGCGTCCGTAGCATTGATTTGACTTTCACTTCACGCGCGGCTCTAGCTATATCAGTAACCAATTGACGTACATGTAAGCATACCGTAGGCTTACGAAACAGAGTACCTGTATACAATGACCCAACAGTGAGATCCCTTGGACTATTTTACGACGATATAAAAACTGCTAATCAATTCTCTGGGCTTAAATACAGGCCTGACCTCAACAGTTCCCTGCAAAACTCGAACAGCGCATGTCGCTCCATAGCCAAGATTGATGATGAAGACTGGAAGGAGCATGTTAAGTGCACACGTGACCACACAGCAGCCTCCAAACAACCTGTAATATAGACCAGATAATCTAATCGAGTTAATTGCACTGAAAAATTTACTGTCTTATATTTAACGATCACCGACGCTATTATTATTGTCAAAAATAGTACGGAATACGAGATGTTTTAAAAGACTTTCTTTATAACGATGGGCTCCGATGAGCCCTTAGATTCAGTTGTTTTCAAACATTTTTTACACCATGCGATCGAATATTAGTCGGTACGCCTAAAATAATCGAGAGATCTAAATTAAACTCATAAAACTTATATTTCAGAATACACATGCACGTACATTTTCTGTAATCCATATACATGTTCAGGCTATGCTCGGAATATTCTTGGAAGAGCCTCAATACAGTCAGCAGATGAGTCAGCATCATATTAATTAGGCCTCTGATTAGTTAAGTTTCAAATTTCTCAGAAGAAATGCTGACGAGCCTGTGCGAAGGGTATTTGGTGACGGCGTAACCCATCGGAATATTGGCGATCAGAGATCCAATGTAGAAGGCGCTATGAAGCCATCCCACCATTACCGGAGTCCAGTCCAAACGGGACAACTGCACCACACGGCGCAAGCTTCCTTTGACATACAGTTCTTGAGCAAGCGTATTACGTCGTTATGCACGATGTGCTATCTGCCTCGCAGAAATAAATTGTGCAGAGCCATACGAATATAATTGATCGCATTATTCCGTTATCCAATATGACAGAAAATTGGACTGAGTAAGGCCAGTTAAAACGAGGGACATCAAATCGTTAGCCAAATGCTTCTCTACTAAATGCAAACTGCATTAGCTGTGGGCCTAAACTTAATATATTCATGTAGCCTACGAAGCACTTATTGCAACTTGCAGAAACATTCAATGTACAAAAATGTAGTTTTGCTAACCAGAAATGATGTTTAATTCGGATAAATAAACGGCCCTTCTTGAACAATAATAGGACCCAAAAAAAATTATGCGACATTCAACAATCCGGACTGACTGAATGAATGACGAATATTCCTGTAAATACTCCTCTATAGTCTTAAAACAAAGCAGTTACAGCAGCAAACGTTTAAGCAAATCTACTCCGTGCTTGATACAGTAGTATATGGAATTAACCCCCTGAAAGGCGGGAAACAAAGAATTGATTGCAGCCCAGAGTTCGGGCAGGTAGTAAAAGACGACTAAAGAGAGCGGTCTGTGCGTGGCCCGCCGAACAGAACCGGACTGCAATAGTCTTCGTTACTAGCAAGGTTCGTCACTACAGCTCATAGAATGAAGGACGTATGGGGATGAAGGGGGAGAGGCTTGGCCCGCGGGCCAAACCAATTACCAACCGTCAACAATTGAGAGACAGGACAGGGTCATGACCCTTCCATATCCAATCACAATAATTAACAACTATTACCCATAATACAAATCGACTTCCGTTTTCAGTAAAAATTGCTCCTTTCTGAGACTTTGTGCGGCTAATGCGTGCGCATTCTAGGCTTGTAATTCTGTGGTTACTACACACGGGCCTAAAATCACAAAGTACAGTAGCACTTTAAAACTCACATTATTGGGGCCGTGAACGCTGTCCACGCCTACACCCTCCCTTCCATTCGCCTCCACCTTGCCCGCAGTGCGATTCCTATCGAGTACCGCTACGACCGTTACGCCAATATTCACTCGCTGAGCGTTCATGATCACCATCCCGAGAAATAGAAGCACGACGATGATATAGCGCTTAGGAACGGCGCAGTTGCCTTTCGACTTCTCGTCTTCGAAGGCACCTGATTCGCCAGGATTTTGTGAATTCTCGGTGACTTCAAAAGGGTTAATTGCCAAACCAGAGCTTGCCAGGCAAACGACGGCCATGTTGTAGTCCTTTAGGGCATTATTTTCGTGACTTCAGGCCACCTGCGTGTATTAAAGGCTCCTGGCATTCCGTGCATTCCGTGAAATTGGTAGACGGAAGGAAGTATATGGGTGAGTTAAAAAGCGTGAGGTGTGCTATTGGTGTGTTCAATGCCTCAAAACTGTATACAGCGTCGGCGAGGATATTAGGTCCTATAGGTTGGTAAGTCTTCATTTGGGACTATGTTCAAAATGATACGCAGAAGAAAAAAAAACTGGATTGGACACGTAATGAGAGGAGAGGGTTTGTTGAGAGAGGTGATGGTGGAGGGAAGAATGGAGGGCAAGAGGTTAGCCTAAGCCAAATCTAGGTTTAATCATTAGGCTGTACTTACTCCAAGTTCTGTAGATTTACCGGTTGTAACATACACGCCTAGATTTTAATTGACGAACAAATTGAATCGGCTTAGCCGCCTGTGTTACTTTTTTTAGGACGTGCAGTGCGCCTAAGCCAATTCTACAACGACATTAGATTTTGTGTCTGCAACAGCTGCTACCTTGAGTTTGTGATAACGCGCTCGTTGGGCCTAGGCCTACCTGTATAACACACAGAATCAATTACAGCCGGCACTATAGTAATTTGCAGGACGAAAACTTGTGCGAAATAGGCTCATGGGTCTTGTAATTATTGAAGCACGCGTTATTCGTATCCCTGACTACGCATCTAATGTGTAGTCTTCCATTAGCATTGGCCTTGATACGGGTCTGCCGTCTACACGCTGCATGTATTTGAGCCTGCCATGGTCACAAAGTCATGAAAGAATTTGAAACTTCAAGGGACCAACCCCCGCGAGCCGTGAATCAAAGAATTGGCTTGCAGCTCAGAGTGTCCCAGGCGAGTCGTCAAAGGCGATTAAAGAGAGGGGAGCGGTCTGCAACATGTGCGTGCACAATACTGCACATGCCCTCGGTACGGAACCGGACTGTAAATCTATAATAGACTTCGTTACAACACATGGTCCTTAAAGTTACACTATGAAAACCTAAACTCCCAAAACCAAACAAAACTCTACGGGAAATTAAACCACTTGAGGGAAGTCCTAAGGTGGGATTTTAAACTTCAGCGAGAAGGCGGGGAGGGGGGGAGGGTAGCGTTTGCACGGCCGTGGTCTTAGTTTAAGCGCTGGGTATATAATCTGCCTTTCGATGCTGCTGCATGCTGCGCACAAAGCCTGGCAATCCACACTGCTGATACATCACTAGATTTAGGGATATTTCAGTGATTGAGGGATCTGAATTTAACGCAATCCCAAATATCTGGGAATTTTTTTTAGAAAATGGCGCATTTTATATCGGGTGCTGGGGATATTTTTGTCAAAAAATGCAATCTAGGGTTAGGCCAATTTTTGGCCGAGATGCCAAGCATCTACGGATATTCTGTTTTAGTCGTATATGGTATCACGGCCTCTACGCAATGATGCCCACACACCTGGTCCGTGCTTGTCCAGCCAGGAATCTCTCTTCTGCTCCGCTCCGTTATCAGGGCGCTAAACTTAGCCGGGCGTGACGTCATGGCGTCACGGCTTGCACTGAGTCCGCAATATGGATTGGCGTTTGTTCTCATTCCGCATCTCATCCTGCGAAAACACGGACGGAGCAGACGCGGGGTATCGCGGTGGGCTGTACGGCCTTCTTTGGGTTAAATTTGCATGCACAGGATTGATTGATTTAATTGATTTTAGGATGCGTCATTCGCCCATGCATATGCGCCGGGTTTCTCTTTTAGGCCAAAGTAGCGGAACAAAAATGCACCCAAAACAATTTCGTAGATGAAAAAATGTTACAGACATATAGAAATAAATATTTTTTCTAAAGTTTAAGCAAAGGTAAAGCATGAGACAGTGAGGGACTCAGGAGCACCTGTAATTGAACAATAACTAGCCTGTGTTGATCAATGCTGAGTGCTGGCTATGGAATTGTGATTAACACCAAGCTATGTATGCAGTGTCGTGATTGTCGGCTATAGCTTTCTTTTGCTTTTTTGTAGTTTAGTGTGTAGTTTTGTGTAGCACACAAGAGTTACAGTCCGGTTCTGTGCGAGAAAGCCGGCACAGAACCGCTCCCCCTTTTCTTTAGTCGCCTTTTACGACAAGCCCGGGGAGTTCTGGGCTGCAGGCCAATTCTTTGTTCCCCGGCCTGCAGGGGTAGTAGGCTATAGCCTATGCTAATCAATTCATAATGTTAATTCGTAATGTCGTAACCAAATAAACATTCTAAACGTTATGTCCTTGCGCCGATCACAAAATGAGACTACTATGCACAATCCATTGGTCCCCTTCTCCGAAATAACTGTAGACTCGCTATCTGAACAGTGAACGCCCTACTAGCAGACTGGCAGCATGCATGGCTGCGTGGTTGCATGGCTTCACGGCTGCATGGCTGGCTGTGTGTACAGCGTAGAGGTCGATCGGTGTGTTCTTACGGGCGCGCAACAAAATCTTGAGATCAGCGTTGTCACTCATGTGCTTTTCCAGTCACATCGGTACTTTTTTGAGGCACATGTGCTTTTATGCTATTATCGTCGAGAAAAGCAAAATTTGCATTTTTGGCCATTAGGGATTTATGTATTTTTATATAGTACATTGGCGAAGAGGAAAAAAAATTGTAGTTAAATTCTGAAATTTGCAGAAAAATTTCAAATTTGAAAGGAAAAAGGACAAATATTATGTTTATAGACGTAGTCTTGAGGGATAGATTGGCTATGGCGGTTATGAGGAGAGAAAAAATTCCCACCCGCCCCCCCCCCGCTCATGAATGTTTTCGGAAGGAGAAGTTCATAATTGGATTTTTTGATCGCAAAAGAACATCTTTTTGGTCAAAAATGTGCTTTTTATTGCCATTTTTGACGGTGTTTGGTGCCTATTCCTAAAAATTGAGTGGCAACACTGCTTGAGATATTTCTCGGCGTGCATCCTGATTGCTGGCCACACTCTGGTCGATATAGATGCTGTGATAAGAAAAAATTGTAAGCTCAGGCCTAACTTTATGCGCCAATGCTTCGATCTGGTCACTTAACAAGGTCATCTGGTGACTTTCATTTGAGCCACGTGACTTGTGAAGATATTTAATCTTCTCCTTTTCAAGACTATGGAAAACAAAATGGCGGGCCTAAACTGGAAAAAAGTGCGTTGGCTCACGCGTCGTCAAATCTCAATTATGATTTCTACTGAAATATAATCGATGTCTACTATCTAGCATTACATGATGAGATGATGATAGCGTTATGAATTTATAGGGTATCAGAAAATGAACTAATAAAAGCCTTATTTTCACACATTAAATGCGTTAATGTCACAGTTTAATTTTAACTGTGAATACTGCTATCTGTAATGATTGCGTGTTAATCACAGCTCGACTACATGGGCCTATAAGCATAAGCAGTATTCATATCGGCATCAAATGTGTAAATTAAACGAAGATATATATATATATAAGCTATTTTAGTTTCTGTTATTGCTGTACAGTGTATACCAAGCAAAAGCCAACCGCAGCAATAACCAAGGCTTTATTTAAACCAATCGGGCAAGTCATGCAGTCTCACTATCATGGCGTGGCTTTTATTTTCAACTCACAAAAAGCTGCGCAGAAGTTTTCACGTTTTTTCAAGCGTTCTCGAAAAACACTTCGAATCCTGTCCGGCGGCGGTTCATGCGGCTGCATGCACCCCTATCCCTATGATGTCAAATCAGCGCATAGGGCGGTGACCGGGATAGAGCGCGCTGCTGCTGTCTGTTGTATACTGCTGCAGCTGGTGCACACTTGTTCAGAGGTGTTGGCAGATCCGTAGGGCTACGCGGCCAAGAAGGCCGCCGCAGCCGCCGCAGCCTGTTCTGCTGCCAAACTTGAGAGAATTCTGCGCTGCAGCCTGTTTCCTGGCTTTGCTCCTTCCAATCGGTCTCGCAAACACAGGCCTCTTCGGTAAACAACGTGAGCGCGGGTGTGAGTCCGCCTGGAAATCATTTGACGGTCTGCGTTGCAAAAATAACGTAGAGCGCATGGTAACAGACTGATAAGGTACATGTATAAATCTTCACGAAGGCTATGTACATGTACTGTGATATACTACAATGTGATACGCTCTGATTTTTTCAAAATGCTCAAAATTCGGGCGGCCATAAAATGTTTTTATTTGTACGCTGTCCTTGAAATAATTGTTTTTTGCATAAGTTGGTGTAAATATCGAGCATTTTCCCCCAGTTTATTTTTATCTCGCCTTCTTGCATATCATTATCGTCCGCGGTCATACGCGCGTTTTTCAAATTGGGCTGTTTTAGAGAACACTATCGATCACTGTCTAAATTCAAAACTTGAAAAAAAAATTGCATACTAGGCCGCCCATTGCCTTGATATCATATTGCTCACATACTTGTACCTCCCGCTATCACATACAACTCGTTCTTATCCAACGGTAGAGTTATTTATATTACATCTTCCCAGGCAGTTTTCGAGCCATCATCCAGGAAGATCCGTCACGGAAGGTGTAATGTAACTCTACCTTAATAAAACTTCGTGATGCGTTGAAGCAGCACCGCATATAATTATAATGCTTACTCTGGCTAACGTTTACAGTTCCGAGACTAGGCCTACGAGGCTTCCACAGCTCTGCTTTGCGGTACGCTATTAAACTGCGCTGCTGGCTTGAAGGACTTCGAATAATTAACCCGAAAATCGTGAGATGTAAGCACACTGTACAATGTAGCAAAGCACGGGCCATCTCCGTTCTGGTCTCGTCAGATATGACTTTCAGATTCGCATGGCAAACGAGCAAGTGCCTACTCTTACAGGGGCCTAATGCTATACACTGCACGTGTGTCTAACTTTGAACGCTATGTGGATAAACTATCTTGCGAGGTGAGTTAACATAGAGTGTTATTTTAAGCAAAGGTTTAAAAATTAAATTGAATTTTGTATCGCCTAGCGCTAACTAAGCGGATAAGTTTATGCCTGGTTAGTGCCCACGACCAAACTAGTTAAGTTAAGCTGTGATAAGAGATGCCTAGCTTTACACCTGCGCCTTCTTAGCAAGGTGTGGTGCAAATGCTCAGTCCGTATGCCTTCGCCACCATAACCGATTTCGCGCGTAATGCTACGCCTGCCCGTTTCAAATTAGGCGTAAGATTAGCAAACAACATTATTTAATGAGTACGACGCCTACTATATATGGAACCCCGGCCGTGACTGTCCAGTAAGCCTAGCAAGCCGAGAGAGCATGTCTCGTGATCGTCTCGTGTCAGATATTTTGACTTTCAGATCTATCGAGAAAATAATAATAAGTGCCTACACTCAAAAGAAAACTTAGAAATATCAACAAAATGGATAAAGAAAATTCTGAACTCGGCAGCAGCCTCAGGAGCCTAGAAACACAGCAACTGAAATCGTCTACAATTTAGAATTTAAATCAGTCTACTAAAGAGGGTAGGCAATAATAGCACAGTCTGCTTGGGTCACTTGGGCTACTTTGTAATAAAGTTGAAACATTATAGCATGTAGCGTTCAACTTTTCGTTTGCCAGGCTAGCCAGGCCATAGCCTACTTTGCGCTTAGGAATGCATGGCCTACCAGCCGAGTGAAACACAACATAACTAAGCAATGACTCACCCCACCGGTCCGAACTGATGGACGAGCGTATAATGACTCCCTAATCCTAGTGTTCACTGGAGCTATTGCTGTCGAGCATCAAGTTGGCTCAGGAACGAAAGAATTTTGCATGTTTATCATAATTTATTTGCATTGCCGATGGAAAATTTGATTTATTTACGAGATTTCAAATCATGGGAGGCTTTCAGCAAGTAAAGCCAGTTGTTATTTAGAGTAGCCAATGACATTGTATGCATTGCTGACATGCTTGGCGTTCTGAAACCTTCAGGATGATTCTGTTTCAGTTTACATTCGTACAATTACTACGGTACATGTTTTGTTTTAAATGAAAAAGTTTACGAGCAGGATGCATATACAGTATATAACTATAGGCTACATTTATTGCAAGGTCAGTGATGAGTTGCCGGAATCAAAATTCTTTAGTGCGATTAATTATAGTTGACTTATAATCCTTTACGGGCGATTGACTACTCTGGTTTTTTAGTAGGCCTGTATGAGCTGCAACTTAACATATTTAGGATTTAAGACAGCTATATTAAGATTATATCCTTAATCTATTACGTGTTGTTTCCAGCAGGTTCAAATGGCGTTGTGCAGACCTACCCAACACTATATTGTGACGATCCACTCCTCTACCAAAGCAACAAAAATGTCCAACTAAACTGACGTCGTCGCGTTCTAATTCTCACCATGACGTCACCATCACGTGACGCAACAAGCTCCGCCGGACCCTTGCGTTCGAGCGGTAGCGGTCCGCGGCATCAACTCCTCCAACTCTTCACGTGCCAACGCTGCAGGAAAAAGCGCCGCCAGCGCCGCCCTACCGGCGAAATGCGTCCCGATCTCGATTCTTCCGATACGTCGCATAACCACGAGACGACCCAACTAGGGGATATTGCAAGAAAAACGTCGCCTAGAGGAGTGCCTCTAGCGGGGGAAGGGACTATTTTCTCCACGCGGACTAGTAAAACAAAACCTTTAAGACCTCAACATCTACAGGTGTCTTCTGGGGCTGGAGGAACGCCATCTATCACGTCAATACTAAAAAACCGGAACAGTCCATCGCCAGTAAGGGACAAATCAATAATCGACGCCCTGGACGTCACGGATCCGGACGCATCCAGGACCAGGACGCGATCTAAGCTCCGCGCTTCGATTCCGTCGAGTCCAATTCGCGTTCCGGTGATAGGACTTCCGTTACAGCGAGGGGAGCCGTCCAACTCGATCCTGGCTCGCTGCGCCAAGCTCAAAAACGAATCTGGATATGGGTCCTTCAGCTTCCAGCGCAACGAACTTCTCCGGTTCACTTCCGGCGCGGAAGAAGAAAATGATCCAATGTCCCCGGATTTAGTGATAAATCCCAACCGGCTGTCCGCCGCGTCCGAATCCAGTTCCAGTTCCGGTTCGCCTTGCCCAGCTGCTCCGGAAAAATCTGGAAAAAGGGCCAGATTCAACGAGGCCGTCGACGTGATCGTCGATGACAGACGTAGTGGCAAGCCGATGGTCAAGGACAGCGTTAAGCTGAAGACCTCCGCTGATGTCCTAGCATCGTTCAGCGGCGCCGGTCGCAGATTGGACGAGCGGTACCGCAAAAGGATACAGTCGGACTGTGATGCGGTGTACTCTGCCGCTGCGGCTGCTGCGCGGTCGCACCGTCACCGCAGGGTGTTCGGCGAGGCCCGCATGACGATCGAACACGCCCCTGATCCCTGCAGCCCTTCCCACGGGGGAGAAACAGGGGGCGTTGTCCCGACGTTGAGGATAGTTATAAGACTAGCAGAGGAGTTTGCTCGCGACAGGGTGTTTGTGAGGACGGCCCGTGGTGGGACACGGCTCCTCGTGGGGGCGTATAGGCCCGAGCCGCTAGGGGACGGAACTAATTATCTCCGACAGCTGGTCGATAGGTACAGTCTGCCGCACGCTGTGGATGTGATGAGCGTGACGGCGACACTAGGGGCGCTCGCGGCGCCAGATGATCTCGTGATCACCGCTCAGCTGGTCGACTATGACATCGAGTCCGATTACTAACAGTCTAATCCAAAGTAGCGTAAAACCGTGATTTTGATCGCAAAAAAAAGCGGCGAAATAACGTCACAGATTTATTAACGTCGCTTCCCTGATTGCGTGTTCTTTCATGCGTACGTAAAATCAAGCGCATGATGCTGGATGCATGCATGCATTGGATTATACGCTATTGGCTGTGATGCGCTGCTACATAGCCTGCGTTTAGGGGTGCCGGTACGGTTTGGCTGCTGGGGGAGCAAATTGTCATTTAATGGGAGGGCATTGCACCCTTATACTTTTTCTTAGGGGCATTTTTTCCCCTCCCCCTGCTCCCAACGGTCCGGCGCCCCTGCCCGCGTTGTGTAGAATATGTTTGCAGAAGTTTTGGATGCAATAAAATGCAACAGTAGAGTTTGCCGCCTCCCAATAAGAAGTTCTCCTTGAAAAAGTTTTACTGACAAAGTTCTCCCAGTGCCAAGTACTACAATGATGTTGTTAGTTAAGCAGGAAGTGTACAGGGTGCAAGTTGAAGGCGATGTTTGCTATTAGAGAGTCCGCCTGGCTGCGGTTTGTGTTTTCATTTATTTATGGCCCTCTGACTCTGATCTGAAGTGAACACACCCAAAGCTCAGGGCCGGAGCTTTGCTCTTTTGTGTATGATGCTATCACAACTATTTTTTGTAAGGTTTCGTAGTTGAAAGAACAAGCGTAGCAGCAAAAATTATTACTATCCGGTTCAGTGCCTCAGGGTCAGATAAAGAATCACGTCCCCTTCTTTAGTCGTCTTATGCGACTCCCCCGGGAACAGCTGGACTGCAAGCTAATTCTTTGATCCCAGCTTGCATGGGGTTATTTTTTTCGAAAGTTTTTACTTTTGAGGAAACGAATCCACGTGATAAATGGCAGTCTGTTACAAATCGTATGAACTCTGGTGCTCCACTTATCAATGCGAAATGTCTCACGGTCTTTTAACATCTAATTTTAGACGCGTGCCGTTCTAGCGATCCAGAAACAGTAGTTTTGCAAGGATCATTACGATGCCGCGATTGCTATCGTGGCTGTTGAATTGATTGTAAACTATAGACAGAAAATGACTGTCACTGCTGGCAGTGACATTACTATACGTACAATGTACAATGTGCATGTAGGCTCGTGCTGTTCTGAATGTACCGCGTACTACATTGGTCTTCTTTGCTTTCGTATTTGTATGTATTCGTTGCCTTTTTTCAGCAAAAGCAAACCCAAATGAGATGGCGTCGACCGAATAGGACAAACTGTAAACTGTACCCAACCCTAACGTAAAGAAGGATTCGTTTCAGGAATCAAACCTCGTTTTAATTTTGAAGCCTAAGCAATAAATGCAAATTGTCTGCTGATCACGACCTATGCATTGTTGGCTACAAAAAGAAAGAAAAATGTTAGGCCTAGTATGAAATGACAAATTCAATATTATTTTAATAATCAGACATGTCTTCATTATCACACATCGAATGATAGTCCTGGGGGCTCATTCACGTAGATATCTTATGACGATCTTAGTCGCATAATTGTCTTAAGAGAATCTTTGGCAAATCCTATCTTTTTTATTGAAAACTCCGTATGGTCGCGCGCAAATGATTAATAACGTCACGGCGATCGGCGATTGTATTTTATTTGTTTTAAATTTCAGTTAGGATAAAATTTCAGAAAATCTTAAGAAATGTACGTAAATGAAGCCCCTGGTTAATAACAGTTAGCTAGCAATATGGCAATAAATGGTAGCCTAGTAGGCTATAAGGCTAAGGATACGAGTGGCTCGATTGAAGAATCTTCAGGTCTGCGTGTAAGTTAAACGAAATGGAAGAGGGAATGTGTTAGTGCAGCAAAACGAATTGAGCTTATATTTTGCCCAACGAAAGTCAGCAACGGTAAGTTAGAGCATTTGAGTGAATTTCAGCATCTTTTTTTCACTCAACTAAATAGCAGAGAACATGCACGCGCTACACACGCACAACGAAATGGCTGTAAGCCTAGATCGAGCAATGGTAATATTGTAAAGAGAGAACTGGCAATCAAAACCAAAATCGCCATGATGATGTAGCAAATTTTACTAAACAGTCTCTAAAGCGGTCTCTCTTCTACTTAAACTTGATTTAAATCGCCGCATTGGGCTCCATGCCACTTTTAATCGTCAACTTATTGAGTCGTTGTGTTAGTAGTTAGGTTATATACGATGCTCAATCGAACATGAGGGTTGATGATTAAGCCCGGTGTCCAAGCGCGAGAAATGACCGCCAGATCTCGCTTTCTGCGAGATCTCGCCCACTGCGAGATGCATCTCGCTGAGGGCGAGATATACTCGGCGAGATCTCGTCCTCCGCGAGATTTCGCCCTCAGTGAGATAGTCACTCGCCCACTGTGAGATAGTATCTCGCAGTGGGCGAGATCACGCAGAAAGCATGATCTCGCGGTGCAATTCTCGCTAGTGGACGGTATATTTTCTCGCGGTCGACGAGAACTGGAGAAACATTGAACAGTTCAATCTTGCGCGAGAACTCGCGCGCCTTTCTCAAGTCTTTTCCTATCATCAGCGGGGCTGGGAGGTAGCGGGTGCGTCGTTTAGATAGGGGGATCAAAGATAATGAAAAATTTCAATCTTCCGCGAGAAACAGCGCGAGTTTGAAAGCGTGGCCTATTTCTTGCACAAAATGTCAAGCTATCCCGCCAAATGAGAGAAATTCCTGGATTTCGGCGTGACAGAAATTCCTGGGTTTCGGCGTGACAGACATTCCTGGGCTCCTGTCATGCCGAAACCCAGGAATTTCTGTCACACCGAAACCAAGGAATTTCTGTCACGCCGAAACCCAGAAATTTCTGACACGCCGGAACCCAGGAATTTCTGTAAACCCAGGAATTTCTGTAAACCCAGGAATTTCTGTAAACCCAGGAATTTCTGTAAACCCAAGAATTTCTGTAAACCCAGGAATTTCTGTCTCGCCGAGAGCCAAGAATTTATGTCACGCCGAAACCCAGGAATTTCTGTCACGCCGAAACCCAGGAATTTCTGTAAACGCATGAATTTATGTCACGCCAAAACCCAGGAATTTCTGTAGCGCCGAAACCCAGGAATTTCGCTCATTTGGCAGGATAGCTTGACATTTTGTGCAAAGAAATAGGCCACGCCTCCAAACTCACGCTGTTTCTCGCGGAAGATTGAAATTTCTCTTAATCTTTGGTCTCCCCCTACCTAAACGACGCACCCCCCACCTCCCAGCCCCGCTGGTGATAGAAAAAGACTTGATAAATGCGCACGAGTTCTCGCGCAAGATTGAAAATGTTCAATGTTTCGCGAGTTCTCGTCGACGGCGAGAAAATATATTATCCACGAGCGAGAATTGCACCGCGAGATCTCGCTTTTCCGGTGATCGGTGATCTCGCCCACTGCGAGATGTATATCGCTAAGGGCGAAATCTCGCGGAGGACGAGATCTCTCCGAGTATATCTCGCTCTTAGCGAGATACATCTCGCAGTGGGCGGGATCTCGCAGCAAGCGAGATCTCGCATTATTTTTCGCACGTGGACACCGGGCTTTATGAAGGCTAAAGGGGCATTTTTAACGGTCATTGCGGCGAGAAAGTATAGGAGTACGTCGTTGAATTTTAGCTGCAATGTAGCTTTCGGCATTAAAAGTAGTTTAAATTGTAGTTGAAGAGATGCGGTGATGTCGTTAAACAGGATAGCCTAGGCCTATGACTCAGTATGAGCCTCAATGTATATATGTATGTATGTATGTGTGTATATTGCACTTGTTACGCACCAAAAATGCATGTATGTCAAGCAAACGGAGATGGAAAAACATCATTTGCTTGAATCATTGGGTACATTCAGTGAAAGTGGGACACATACGATTGTACAGGCCTTATTGCTGAGACCCGTTGCAATACCAGGTTCATATGGTATCGTTGAAAACTGCGTTCTCTCCTCTATTCGACTAAGTCAGGTAAAGAGAGACAAGTTCATGTATAATGGCACCGTGATGGATAAAGTGAGGGTACCCAGCAAAATCGTAAAATCTCATTTCAAATTTATTTTCAGTATGAATATATGCCCCAATAGCATATATGTAGTAAATTCTACTCCTATGTTCCTATGTTCCTATATCTCCTATGTTCTAATTCTACTCCTATGCGCCTACATGTAAAACTTGTCTTTGAGGCTAAGCGTTGAGTCCTCTGCCAAAAATGAGCAAAAAGTTTAAGTGTCCTACTTTACCTGATGTCTCACTTTACCTGATGGCACCCTACATGTAGGTGCGGGAAATGATGTATTGGTAAATTAGGCTCAAGGTAGCCTATATATAGGCCTATGCGCCTATGCTGGGTGGATATCAAATTATAGACCCCAAGCCTGCTCGGGAATTCAAATTTTGAAGAAACAAGCGATCGAAAACGATAGCTAAATTCGTTTCAAGATAAGATCTCGCTTTTGCCTACTGTAGAAAGTCAGAGTAACTTTTTTACTGTATGAAAGAAATGTGTTGAGAGAAAGGACCTAACAAAGGACCTAAAATGTAAACGACTAAACAAAAAGTCAGTCGAAAACAACAAAAAACACTCTGAGGAAAACACTTGGTGGAGGCTGTGAATCGCCTAGTGATGAAGAGTGTTGTTGACTTCTTGCTGGCGACAATTTTAGTGTGAACTAGCATTTCCTGCCGAAATCTCTTGCGACGCTCGAAATCTCGCTAGTACCTAGGCTCTGACTAATCCCGACGTCACAGCAGTTATGCTCATATGCACGCATCGTCATTGTGGTAAGTGTTGTTTGGCACGAATCGGCCATCAGTTCTGACTTCTGAGTGGCGTGTTGCGGTGTACGGAACATCAAGGGGGATACGCTTGCATCTCCACTGCAGACTCTTAGGCCGGGTTTTTCCACCTTGTGTTAAAATTTTAATCCGAGATTTATTCTGCAAAAACCAATCACGTGGCGCTAAATTAACCATAGATCAAGCGTTCAGCGCTCTCATTGGGTGCGGTGACGTCATGACCTCGGATTTAATTTTAACAGTTGATGGGAAAACACAGTCTTATGCTGTTAGTTTAATGTCACGGTTTAGCCTGCTTCCCTTCACCCATCAATTACATGTAATTTCGAAAATGCCTTCAATCCGGCGATACCAAGTCTTATTTAAGTCCAAAAGAAGAAACTAACAAGACTGAAATCCTTAGATGAAAAATTAGATGATGGCAGCAAGAGCTAGGTTGCCGGACAAAGTTTAATGTCCGGCTTGTGTTTAATTCAATAAAAATAATCTTTTATTGACAAGTGTCTAAAAAAAGATAGTGAACTACTAAGGAAGAGTCTTGAATAAAGCAGGAGGAGTGCAAGCCCCTTCGAACCCAATCCTCCTGGCTCGCGATAAAAATTCTGGGAGACAAATCAGCGGTGCTTTCGTTGAAGGCCGATCTAGTGTTTGCGTATTGGGTCACGTGACTGTTGCGCGAGCGCTGATTGGACGAGAGCCGTCGGGTGCGTCCTTATATATAGGACGCTGTGCTGCGGAGTCAACAACATTACTATTCCATGCATTGGAGCTTAGCCGCGTGATGCAGACTGCTCAGTACAACGAGTAAATGGTAGGCCTTAATAACTTAAACCGTGCAACTAGCATACGCTGAACTTAATAAAGCCTACGCTTCATGATTGCTATCTAACAGTTTATAGAGTTTTATAGCGAAACTGCCAAGTACGCTGGTATACAAGCAAAAGTCGGTTTTGATAGATTTATAAAGCGCAGTTTGCATTAAATTGACTCTATCACGCGCTACTTTGAGTTGACTTCATCGAAGCATTATCGACGCATTAGATCTAAGTTCTAACATAGTGTTGAATACAGGTTATATAGGCGCATAGCTTCGTAGAGTCGGGTTGCGAGTCGAACAGCTGCAACACAAACAGCGGTAGGTGGATTCACTTCCTTTTATTTTAAGAGAAAATAGTTGATTTAGCTTTAACTGACGTTTATTACTATGATCCATAATAGGTGCGTATATTGGGCCTCTGTTCAAATTTTAATTATTATGAAGAAGAAATAATAGTTAGAATAAATTTAGAATTATGAGTTTCTATAAGAAGAGAATTGATCGGCGGCCCAGAGTTCCCTGGGCGAGTCGCAAAAGACGACTGAAGAAGGGGTGGGCGGTTCTTGGACTGCAACGGTCTTTGATACCACATCCGGTCCTTTTAATCCCCGACAGGAGAGTTGTGTGCACATTGTTGTGTGCAATTTTTTTTATTGTAAACGAATGGACTGTTTGATATTACGCTTTGCATTGCATGAACTCTGAAAGATAAACTGCATCAAATCGGTTGTCAAAAGAATAACCATGCCTGCCGTGTAATTGTGAACATGGTGTGTATAAATCTCACAGCTGTAAGTTACCATGGTGGTCTTAGCGGGCTTTTTTGTTTTTATTCGTCTATGCTTAGAACTGAGTGTATGCCTAGAATTGTACATGCACTGAGCATAGTTGAAGTTCCTTCAAAAAACGATTATTCCACTTTAAATCTGGGTATGCAGATGAGAAATCCCATGGTCCTAAACATCCATGCGACGTTAGACTGCTAGACAGCGTAGGCCATAGCTGACCAGATGCCAATTTCTATGGTTACACCTTTCTTAGCTGCATGCGTGAGCTGAATTCACATATTCTATCCAGATCTCCATGCATGACGGTTACACATTCTTCCCTGTTAATTCAGCACGTCATAACCCTATCCATTGTAGTGCACAGAGCTGCACATTCACCGACTGCGCAATAACACTTGACCTCGCCAGGTCTCTCCACTGGGTCCCAATATCAGCAGATTTTTCTCGGGATGCAATAATGTCTCCAGTACTCTGAAACTGCAATCGGGGATCTGTGCTGCTGATCTGCTGCACGGGCTGTTCTACGTTGGGAATGATCGAGAGGGCATGCACCCCCCCTCCCCCCACGTGCATGTTAAGTTTGTTTTTTGTAATGTAAGGGTTAGGAAAGAGAAGAAAAAAATTAAGGCAATCATCCCCTTCCCATCGTCATGCAGAGCTAAATTAGCTAATTTTGAGAAAGTTAAGGCAGTTGCGTGACAAAAAATATGTCAGCAACCCCCCTCCCCGGTCGCGAGTTTTGCATCGGACGGAAAAAAGTATCGACTGGTTATGCCCCACCCCCCCCCCCCCCACCAACAATTTCTCGAATCGCCCCCGGTCTCTGAAAGAGAGTCTTGCTGGTCCGCGGTTCTGTTTATCTAAGCGTCTTACCGCAGTGCTTTCTCAAACTTAGAACTGTTTCGATAGCCTGCAGAGTTTTTCTTTGGCAGCAGGAGTACAAATCAACGGGTGTGTGTATAAAGAAACTAGTCCCAAGGCTGGGAAACCAAATTTGTTTTTGCTTACGCTACAGCGGCTTGAATTTATGAAGAAATATAATGCTTGCTTCCTTAGAGATTGACACATTGTGACGATCGTTGTTTGCGAAGTACAGCTTAAAAATAATCTCAGAATAGAACCTACAAATAAAATAATACCTAACCAGCGTCACGACATGAATATATTCATCATCAAACTATTCCGCATCGTCGCATCCAAATCTAAAGTATCGCACGACAATATTTCAAGAATATAAAGTATAACACCGTGCAATAATGTATCAATGATACTACTGGATGCTTTCCATCCATGCGGCCTCTTAATGACACATGCAGTGTCACAATGACACATGCAGTATCATTGTGACACGGCATGTGTCATTGTGACACGGCATGTGTCATTGTGACACTGCATGTGTCATTGTGACACTGCATGTGTCATTGTCACACTGCATGATCCTAAACGGCTAAACTTGCTCCCAATTAAGTTTTTTTTTGAGAAAATCGTATGGTGTCAAAATAGTGGAGTGTCATGTAGGGACTCCAAATGCACATCTTTTAAACACATGCTTCAGTATTGTGAGAATACTTGCCACACATTTAATTACCGAAGGGGTCCCTATGCTTCCACCCTCCACCACCCCCCCCATGGGATCGATGCTGTTTTGCAGCGCTAGTCGATGACGCCTGTGTAATTCGGCCACCGGCTGCGATCGATCATCGTTTTTGTTGCCTCGGACCAGCGGGCGAAAATGGAATCGGCGCCCATCCATCTTGGCTCTCTAATTTGCATGCTGAGTGGAAAAAGTTTCTTAACTTTGTTTAGTGAAGTATCAAGTATCAGAAGTATCAAGTATCACAAGTGGTGGTGTTTTTTGCAGTTTAAGAAAAGTTTTTTTGTGTGTTTACTAACAATGGCTATTGCGTTCCGATTCTGTGCGGAGGGTAACTCGCAGAACCGCTTCCCTTATTCGCCTTTTACGACTCGCCCAGAGAGCTCTGAGCTGCAAGCCAATTCTCTGTATCCCAGCATGCAGGGGGTAAATTTAGGTTGTAGTGATCGTTAGGGTTAGAGACCGGGTTAGGGTGATCGTTAGGGTTAGTGCTTGGGTTGAGACTTGGACTGGGGAGTTAGTGCTGCGTGATTTTCTCAATCCGGTAAGTAAATTTGGAAGCGCCAAGATTGAAAGAGCCAGGATGGGTGCAGATTCCATTTTCCCCGCGGAGTAGCCGTCTTTCGCAAACTGCTCTGGCCTATGAGTCACTGTCCGCCGCTGGTGTTGGCGGCCCACTGGTCCAGATAGAATAATGTGTTTACGATTTGGTCCCGCCGCGAATCTAGTTTCTGTTGCGGCCTGCCATTTTGAATAACGATTGCTTCGTGATCACGTGGTGGTTGGATGGCTGAACTGCCTGTTGTATATAATTTGTGCCGAACGTATCGCGTTGCATTGTATTGTACATTGAATGTAGACTGTATGATGCAATATTTTATCATCTTGCAATGAGTGCCCAAGAATTTTTGGGAAAATCATACAATAGGTACGACAGAGAAACAGTGCAATCAGGGATCAAACCGTTTTTAAACGTTTTGATGCTAGCAATATAAACGAAACGATGCATATATAATACGTCTGCTTCTCGCATGCTTGCGTACATTATGCAAAATCCCGGTTTATTAGGCATACGAAGTACAAATAGTTAGTAGCTACTCATACTGAACGGATTACACGGTATTTGTTTGGTATAACCCAACCAATCACATCGCAGCAATGGCTCCACTTTTCCCAGTTGGCGAGCTCCATGCTTTTCAATTCTCAGCAGTGCTGATTAAGTTCAGGGAAGCGCTTTAACGATCGGTTGCTTCCAACCCTAAAAGCTAAAAGCTCGTTTGGCCTACATCCGCTGGCAAGCTAGATGATGGATTAACGATCAGATTCCACAGAGCTGGGGCTATTCGATCCATTAACTCTGTTGATAGGAGTCGCCTAGATGTATATATGATATATACGATATATGATATATAATCATAATTCATCCAATCACAATCGATGAGGGTTCATTGTCTTGCAGAAGGCTGGATTTCAAATGGCGCCATTTAAATGATGTAGCCGGCTTTGAATCCCGTGCCGAATTATGAAATTAATTAAATGCCTTAATTCCTATATTAAATGGGGAAGTGAGGATTGTAAGTATAGGCCCTAGCAAATTTTTTGTAAGCTAGAGATTATGATTAGAAGACTGTTTGAATTGAACTGAAGATACAGGCTTTTGCTGAATAATGCTGAAAAATTATGATAGTGTTGTGTGCCGATGTCAGCGTTGCCTATATTTAGCGTAACAAATATAATAGGTTTTTTATGTTTTAAATTTATTTCAATAGAGGCGTGTCACTTAGCTTTGAGAATCACCAGACGTAAGCCTTTACGCTGCAGAGTTGAATAAAAGTATCGGTCGCGGTAGGCCTATTACGAATTATCATCAGATTTCTCTTAGCTTTGTTGAATTTGTTGGTGCTTTTCATCGATAACTTAATCGTCTCAGACTTAGCAAAAGTGTATGTATTAGTTTGCCTACGTCGACGCTAAAGCAGAACTCTCGGGGTTGGTTATTTATATTTTGTGATTGTATGTATGTATGTATTGTACATTGTACGTATATTGCACTTTTAACGCACCAAAAATATGTCATGCAAACGGAGATGGAAAAACATAATTTTCTTGAATCGTAGGTGCGAGAAATGATGCAAACGTGGATTGCATCCACTCATTTCTGAGTTAAACAGTTGAACAGTGTAATTTTATTAAATTCGATAGAAAATTAAGCCGTTCAGTGCTGCGGTCAACAAAACTATTTTTATGGGAATGTGGACGAGAGCTCAGCGCAGGTATAGGCTTCTATATAGCTTGCGATCTTTCCGTCCTGAAATGCGTTAGCTTATTGAGTTTTTCGCCTGTCCGGATGTTGTTGTCGCCCCATGTTGTTGTCGCCCCGCTCGAGTCCGGTGCAAAAATTGCAGTATTTCACCACGTTGCTTAATTGTTACCCAGGTCGCATTCCAGTGCGGCGACTATTCTAAAGTTGCGTCATAGCCAGTGATGCCACTGCTAGATTTATGGGCAGTTCAGTGATTTATGGATCTAATTTTGAACACAGACCCCAGTTATCTTGGGATATTTTTCTACAAAACGGCGCATTTTATAATGGGAGGCGTGGCTCTTTTGTCAAAAAATTTGACCTAGGGTTGTTTTTCATCGAGATAGATATATATCTTATACCCAGGATCCAGGGATATACCGTTTCGATCCAATGGTAACACTGGTCATAGCCTATATTGTGGGTTTCAGATGGGTTGAGTTAGGCTATTACAGGGCAACATGGTGACGATCGATTGGCCCAATTATCAGCCTGTTTGTGAAGGGATATCTGGGCTAGCAGCCAAATAATCTACACACTGTGCTCCCTCTACTCAATGAATTGACCAATCAAGGACTCGACCAGAAAATCTGGGAAGCTTGTGGTTTGAGACTGTTTTCTCTTTCATCCCAATTGTAAATATGGAAGTTTTTTACCAGTAGGCCTAAAGATAATCAAACTTAGAAGGTGGTCACGGTTAATAATTTAATTGAAAAGGAATCGAAAAAGTTTTTTATAGTACAATCTTGGAGAAAATCTGTGCGAATGCATTCGCGTAAATTCAATGGTTGTTTGGCATTAGAATCAGATCTTTGATATCCCTATTATGTATCCATATATTCCTGCAGTTTAAAGATCCTTTAAAATATTGCATCTCCCTTTAGGTTCTGTTATTGTTTGCAAGTATTAATTGAGTCAGATCATAGAGAGTCTTGCATCCTGTATTCAGTGTAGGTCTGATAATGTTCTAGCACCCAATGTGTAGTCAGACCAAGGGGGGTCACTACAGCCTCTATATTGAGGCACGTATGGAGATAACGGGGGCGGGGCTTGGCCCGCGGGCCAAACCAATTACCAACCGTCAACAATTGATCGACAGGGTCATAACCCTTTCGTATCCAATCGCAATAATTAATAAATATTACCCGTAATTCAAATCAACTTTCGTTTTTGGTAAAAAAATCCTTCTTTTTGAAAATGGTGCAGCTAATGCACGCGCATTCTGGGCTTTAGATTTCTGTGAGTCAGACTCCGTCAGTGGTCTAGTGCTCTGATTTTTGTGCTATAGCAATAAATTCTATTTTTGAGCAAGCCCGCTAATGAGCGATCAATGCGTTAGTCAGCCTGCCGGTGTATAGCCTATACTACAGTGCAGAGCCTTTGTTGTTTTGGCCATCTGCCAGATAAGCCATTACCAGCTTGAATTCGGGATAGAATGCTCTATTTGTCAGTGTGTCTATGAAAACAGAAGAGTAGCTGTAAACCTGCTGCACCAATTCAATGGAGCTTGTTCGCTGTAGTCAACCAAATGGGGATCATTGTAATGGCACTTGCTCGATACTCGTCTCATATTTTCGTGCCTTATTTATGTGGGGTTGTTTGTGCTGTCCTTGTGGAAAAATAAAGGTACCGTACACATATATATATTAAGTGTATTGCATGCACTGGTCAGTTATTTTAAATATTGACTTTATTTGGTTGGATATGCTCAGTTAATAAATAAAATAAAAAATAAAAATAAGAAAAAGTTTATAAATTTATCAAAATATTTGTATGAGTTGTTGAGAATAGGCCTCGGCTTTTATTGGTTGTTTACCTTCGTGAAAAAGTTACATGATTGAGGCATAATTATGCCTTTGCATCAATTGCTTTAACTTAAGCTTTGCAGACTGTATGGAAGCAGCGTTCACTTACAAGAATTCAGTGCGCAGGAATAGTATAGGCCCATATTATGAGAAGTTATACAGATCTGTGGGTGCTGTTCGGTACAGATTCCTTATAACCGACCTTCAGCAGGACTCCCTCTTGTGGAGCAAGACATGCATTCTTATGTATATTGCTGGATGAGTTCAGATTTAAGTACCACCAAGGGCGCAGAAATGCGCCTGCGACCTAAATACACAGGATAATTTGGTCTATCTTGTTTACAGGTCGTTAGACCGGCCGGCCTAACTATGAGTGGCGAACGGTTAAGAGGCAGAATCGGCACAGTAAACACTGGTCAATAGGACCCAGAGGTGAAACTGTAGGTGAAACTGGCCAGTTTTATCAACAAGCAGCGATTAATACATTAGGCTAGGGGGCAATAAAACAGCAGTATGTAACGCTGATATGCTAAGTAGTTTGAGAATTATGGACCGGATCGTAGACTGGGGGGGGGGGGAGCTGTTTTTGACATAGTTTGTTTTTTCCAAAATGCTCAAAATCACCGCAAAAAAATTTGAACCCTCAAAAAAAGTCCAAAATCACTAAGCCTACCTCCAAAAAAATTGTCAATCCCCTAAAAAGTCCAATACACGTCCGAATGTTGTTTAAGGGTCGTGTGCCATTTACAAGGAACTATTACGGTCCGGTTCTGTGTAAGAGAACCGACACAGAACTGCTACCCCTAATTTAGTCGCCTTTTACGACTCGCCCGGGGAGCTCTGGGCTGCAAGCTAATTCATTATTCCCCAGCCTGCAGGGGGTGGCACTAGTTATAGATGGCAGAGGGTCAGTTACTCAGTGATCCTATCTAAAGTTCAGTTCTATATCCTTGAATCCTTCGGCAAACTGTACCTACCATAACTGGACCAGCCTAAATTATCTTGACATGTCTTGTTATTTCTGGACCAAGCACATTCTCCCTTCCACGCATCCACCCACCCCCCGCCCCCTGCC
Organism: Chamaedrilus cognettii; assembly: GCA_034695025.1. Taxonomy (NCBI): domain Eukaryota; kingdom Metazoa; phylum Annelida; class Clitellata; order Enchytraeida; family Enchytraeidae; genus Chamaedrilus; species Chamaedrilus cognettii. Next base: position 28,062 of record JAQIWG010000720.1, read on the forward strand.
CCTCCACTCAAACCCTCTTACAGCCCGGTCCCATTACAGCCCCCCTGCGGTCTGATTCAACTGGACCGTAGACACAAGGTGGTGGCGATAACGCCTGACGTCTTGCCGCAGGGAGTACTTGCCGCAGGGAGTACTACATGTTCCATTGCCGAAGTGAGCCGGACCAATAAAAACTGCACTTCTTGGAAGTCCAACGTTAATGCTGGTGTAAATGCAGTGTTGTCACTTAACGTGATCGATTTTGTTTGGCAGATGTTGCAAAAATTTATCGATATAGATCAGTATTGCTCTATGAACAAACATGCCTCAATGTCTCATATTAGTGTGTTTTTCCTCCCAAACTAGCCTGGCGACTGGCGAAAGAAGGGAATGAAACAAACTTGATTCTCAATTTTAACCTTTTAATTAATTTATTAACAACCAAACGTCTTTTAGGCCATATTTCATCATTTATTGTCCTTTTTAGCCCTAATCTTAATACTTATTTTTCGTTTTCATCAAATTGCTCACAAAATAATTTAATAGCTCGACGAATTGCTCAACGGCTCAAAAAATTCTTGATTTTCTCAAAATGGCTATTATTGCTCGATAATTGCTCGATTTTGCCATCGCTCGACGATTGCTGGATGAGACAAGATTTGATTTCTCGCAAATCGAGCAATTGCTCGAAAAGTTGGAATACTTAGCGAACGCGAGAAGCGCCTGACGACGTCACAGACCTCTCGTTAGTTTCCAATTGCGTCCTGAAGAGTCGCGCGATTTAAAGTCAAGTCGCTGAGCGAGTTGTAAATACAGCCGGGTGCAAAGCGACGTTTCCTGATATAGTCCAATTACCCGTCGTGACGCGGTCCACATAGTACGAGGGGGGTTGGCTACATCGGTGGGTGCACTCGCCGTGTGCTCGTCAATGGATGAGGTCGTTCGCTTTCTGGGAACGAGCTATTTCCGCCACACGCCATCTAATAGAAGGGAGTTAGCCCTGTACGTCTACGCACGTTGATTTGATCATTTGTCGCCGTTTTCATTCGTTTAACGGTGCTTTTGAGTGAGAGAACGTACGATATCGCGGTATAACAAACGACAATACGCCAGTGTTCGATTATTGATTATTTCCTAGGATACATACGCTCTTCAAAATTGCTAACACGGGGCTGATCAATGATCACTGATCAGGCCGCTCTGAACCAGCGCCTGCTGCCAGGGCGGAGTCATCATCGTCTGATGTAAGGGAGTTAGCCTATACGTCTCTGTGCTTGTTAATCGGATACCAAACCGGGTCCAATCAAAAACTTCTGCGGGATATAAGCATAGGCTACTCTTCCAAAATGTGCAGAGTCCACCCATATCGAGACGCCTGCGGATGCAGTGGAATGCTTAACGATGTTTTTTGTTTTCTGTTGTAAACAATGGTCGAAATATGTATAGGTGAGAAAAGCAGCTGTTAACGGTGACAAATAGAAACTCAGGGGAAGTCAAAGCACCCGCTATTCGTTTCCTGTAGGCTAATGCATAGAAAGTTCAAGATAAACTTTGCTTCTCTATATTCCATGAAGCAGAGGAGTGCACTGTGTAAAACTGTAGGCCCTAAAATTCAAAGCAACTGTCTTCTAAAACAACTGCAGTGACGCGTGTATGAACATATCTCTATTATAAACTGAAGTTCATATGATCTTCTTTATCATTTGTCCATTTTTAAGAGTACAATCTTACAGAATATTATAAATCTATTCTGCCCTTTTTGCCTCTGTCTCCGATATGGTCGTCAGACTATGAAACAGACGAGAAGTCCACTATCATTGGTGTTATTATGTGTACTGCAGTGGAGTTTTGATATTGCAATGGGTGTTGTTGGTCTCAAGACTTAAGGCCGGTTGCTAGACCTCGATCTGAAGTGCGATTTTATTTTGTAGTCCGAATTAACCAATCAGATTATTCGATACAATTCTTTCATATATTTT
>JAQIWG010000721.1:0-29990 GCA_034695025.1 Chamaedrilus cognettii
TGCACGACCTGCGCCGCCCGACTCACCTGCACATATTATTCACACACAACTTAATCAATGGCAGTTCCCGATGATTCTGATTCTGAGTTGCTACACTTTCTGTGTACTAATGCTCCACGTATCACTAATAATATATAATCATGTTGTGTATTGTGTTGTGTAGGTGAGTCGGCCGGCGCAGGCGGTGCAGGATCTGATGGAGGCGGAGGTGCGCGCGGCGGCCATGGTGCGCGCCGCCGAGTCTATGATGAAGCTCGTCTCCGACATCAAACAGTTTCTCATTCTTAACGACTTCTTGCAGGCAAGTTTAGATCCTCACTAATGCCCAGTGGCTGATGTTTAGCTATATATTAGGCGCTTGTTTAGTTATCATTGATAAGCACTTCCTATCAATACTTGTTTAGTAAAGAGTTGAAAATTCATAGAAAATTCATAGTGTTACACCTGATCTTTGTAAATCAGATGTATTGCAGCTGCTCGACCTTTAAACACCGCGTAGTACACCATCATACTTCGATTTGTACACGTAATGCTACACCTGCTTGTTGATGCTACACCAGCTTGGTTGAAATTTGACATGCGATTAGCATCTAATCATAGGTTGGTTTGAGGCTATTATGCCTGCTATGCCCTTTATGGGTGTGTGTGTATTTGACACAATTGCTTGTGATGACTGTGCACAGGTGAACGAACAATGCAATCTAGAGATATCTTAGCCGAGAAACCCAGAATCTAATGATATTCCATTTTGGTCCAATGGTATTAAGTGTGACGTATGTGTGTGCAGGTGAACGAGGCGATCAAAAACAACAACGTGCACTGTCTCAGTTCTCAGACTCGGCTCGACCAACAGCTGCTTGCTGTGAGGGATGAACTGTCGGTGGACCTCTACGACCTCGAGGAGGAGTACTACTCCTCGCAATACAAATAGGAGTAGCTAGCACTCCAGAAGTAGTAGCGGTATTATATGTAAATAGTAAACCAAGCGATTCTGATTCGCATCACATCATCATTCAAGAAGAACTGTGAAACCATTGAAGTGCTACACTATCTGCATTGGCTGTTCTGCTACGCCAGACTCTTATTAGTGGTGCGATGCGTGGACTGAAGGAATATTGAGAGCTTATTCAGAAACTGAGATCGTATTACTACTCTCTTAGTACAAACAGTTGTAAGTGCTTGCGCTGGTGGAATTTTTTTTATGTGCGAGTGTTCATTCTGTGAGTGACTGTCGCTAGCTTTGGATTTTGTTGAGGTATTTATTTTAATAATAAACATTTCTATTTTAATGAGCATTGCCAGATTGGCAATTATAATTAAGGCGAATGTGCTTCAAAGCTTTTGTATTGCATTGTATAAAAATCTTGTCTATGTGCTCATAAAATTAAACTAACTTGTTTTGGCTACTGTATCCTTAATAAGTATTGTCACAACTTTTGAAGTCGGTTGTATATTTTGACATAAATGTTCCGTTCTTCGTATTGTATTGTAAAGCTACACTACTTATTTTAATTGTTTAAGTGGCAGAAGTGCAATTCTAGGATAGTTTGTCGGTGTCAGTCAGGTCAGGTCAGGTCAATATGAATCCGACTGTTCGACGTCTAACTTCAGCTGATGCCAGCTGTGGGCAGCAAGATATCGATCTATTTAAGCTACTAAATTTTTTTTATTTTTGCGCGGTTCGCAAAAGAGAACAAATTTATGCATAGGTCTTCAATCCATAAGTAATCCTGTTTGTTACGACTAACGCTTGTTGTCCTGAGAAAGAAAAAGAAAGTATCGCTGATTTATAGGCTAACAAAAAAGTAATTGACGTTTGATTTCGATTGGATGGCGATATGTTTAGTTGTAGATGACCCAGTAATTTCACCATCGTCATTAAATATTGTTCATTATTTAATTGAAAGCAAGAAAAATCTGAATCTTGTTTTATTGGAAATATGGAGAGAACGCTGATGCTCCTGACAACCATTTGCGTCGTTGGATTTTTGACAGCGGGTAAGGTATCTGTTTAGTACAACTGTTTATCAATGTTTAAATTGATAATAGACGTTAGGATATTCACTTACCAAAAACTGAGTTTCAATTTCGATATGACGTCATCCGGTGCGATATTGTTCCCTATAATTAGTTTCTAAAATATGCTGGGGACCTTTGAATCTGTATATTTATCCGATCCCCCAGCTCTATTGTTTGCAATTGCTGCTGATAAATTTGTAAACTCTTCGCGGCTCGACCGGAGCTAAGTATCAAGTATCAAGCTGCCTATATCGTTCTTTATGTCAAAAAATCAAATTGTAACCTTACGTAAACCCTTCTGCTTTTCGATTTGATATTAAATTTTGATCCAATGACTGTAACAATAAGTGTTTGACCTATCAAACATTATTAGACTTAATTATGTGTATTTATGTGCACTTTCTTGGGCCTGTGCTACTATTGTAGGCTTTTGTTTTATAATTATGGTAATTGTGTGGTAATTGTATGGCGTGCATTTTTAGGTTTTTTTTTATCTCACTTGAACGAAGCAATTTGATGTTTGAGTTTTAGAATTATGCTTTCACTGAAGTTATCACTAATTTATAAAATTTTATAATGTTGGTTATAAAGAATTGCACTTTCTCAGGTGAAGTCTTTTTTGTTTGTTCTTTTTTGCAGAAACCTGACCAATTAATTTAGTTGATGCTTGATATTGATACTGAGTGATATGCTATCAAATTTCAATACTGTTTACACTTTTCTTAATGCGAGCAACACAAGTTTGGGTTTGCCCATGTATTTAATTTTTCCTCACGGTTCTATCACTTGCCTTATATTGTCGACTTTTGATCAATGGAAGTCGGAACGTTTTTGTTTTTTGCCTGCTTTTTGGTGTTGGGTTTTGGCTTCTGTGTGGCTTCTGTGTACAATAAATAGCCACTGACTGGTAAGGTAACTATATATTGCACACAGACGCGGCGTGGGCGGTACTCAACCCTGCGCTCACTACTCTGGGTTCAATGGCATATCATCTAGCGACAGCTCTCCTCACCGCTGCATTTACCGCTCGTTTGACTGTAAAAGGCTTCCCTCGGTTCTCCACTGTCGATAACTCTGAACCTCATTCAAACAGCTCTGAAAACTTTCGTGATGCGGGAAATGATACAGTGAAAAGTTTAATCGTCCATACTTTTGCATTTTCCGCAACTAAGGAGTCAGATCAAGACAAAGATGAGGAAGGAGTTAATGTCGGTGCTTTGCATGACACCAGGGATGACACTGGTTCTCAGGCTGTCACAAAAAATGGCACTAAAACTGTCACAGAAAATGGCGTGACAGTTTGCACCGACTTTGGAAATGGCGCAGAATTTGTCGCGGATGGCGCCTGTGGAGGTTTTGATCTCAGTTCGTTTATCGGAGGTGCTGTTTTGGCGTGCGGAACTTTAGGAATCTTTGTGTTTGTCAAGCAGTATTTGACTTCACAGTGTGCACAAAGGGCGCTGTATCACGAGCTGTGATTTCTTGAAAGAACACAATTATTGTAGGTTATAGCAACGGGAGCATTTGAGAAGAAATAGATCTACTGTCTACAGCTTGATCTGCTAATATTGCGTTTTTGATATTAAATGAGAAGATATTGAGCTGAACTAGATAGTTTTTTAGGTCCAATATCGACCTACTAATTTTGATAATTTTTTGGTTAACCAATTAGCCTATTCCCCGCTAAACGCCAAACATTTTGCATTGCACTATGTCTTAAAGCAATCTGTGTTCAATCAGCAGTTAAAATTGCCTTTATTACGTCGCGAATGGTTTCATGGTGTTATTTGAGTGGTGCATTTGATAAATTGATCTGATATCAGCCTTGATTGATATTGATTGCTGATTGAAAGATTAAAACTTGTTCGCCGTTCAATTGGCTGCCGACTGCGTTGTTCACCTTTGATAATTATTCAACTAGGCTGAGCAATAGCTGCTGCTGGCCCAGGTCCAATACACATGAATCATGAGTAGTCTGCATGATATTTACTATGTTGACTATATGGATACTAACCCGTCATTGGTTTTGCTGCATTATAGTGAAAGAATGGCAAAGTGGCAGAGCTGTACTTTAAGTGCAATATCTGACTAGGGGTTAAACATTGAAGTTTATCATATTTGAGAGCTTGTTACTTGAGGGTATTCCTGAAAGGTCAAATTTTTATCAGTTATTTTTGTCGGCTATAATGTTCTAGTAAATTTCATGATTCGTGCAGCATAATATACTGTACCGGTAGATCAATCTATTTCTATTTTGCGAGTACACTGCTGCAGGACAAAGATTGTAGCCTGTAATAATTTTATTATTGTTATCTCAAGAATGGTTGGACCACCATGACGCGGGGGTGATTCATAAAGTCACGAGTGTGTTTTGTTCTACAGGCATTGTTGCAATAGTGTTAACAGATGTTGACGCTTTGTTGAAATAATGACTGAAATATTGACAGAAAATAATCGCAAAATATTTATTTTTCATGCGTTCTTTGTGGAATTTGCAATGTGGTGAGTTGTAGATATTTTCACTGGATCATATCAATTGTAAAAAAAAGTGTTGGTTGAAAGTTAGCCTCAATTAATAGTATTTAGTGTACTGTATTATGGCTATTTTTGGTCATATTTTTGGTCATGCTTCACGCCGACAAGAGCCTGAAATTTGCATTTTTCCTGCATCTATAATTAGCGTCAACTATAAAAAAATTTATCACGATGATATCAGCAAACTGTATGCTAATTAAAATGCTGCGCTAATAGACAGTCTGCATGCATTTACATGATCATTATTTTGTTGCACAAATTAATGTTGGTGTTGCTTTTGTGGCCTTTGGATTATATTTGAACCAAGTCTTTAATTGCGTAGACTCTAGTTGTAAATTTTCATATTAATACCTTTTATGTACGAAGCATTTGAACTGTATATGAACTAGGCCTATTTATGAGCCAAATCACTCATTATCAACTTGAAATTGCGCAGTGCGTTGACAAAATAACCACGCCAATTAATCTTTTTAAGTATTTCACGACTTTCTCTGTTTTATGTCATTTTCAGAGTTGGTGTGCTGTACGGATCCAACTGTCCCAAGCACTCTATCTCCCACCACGATACCCCCTCAGGGCCCAAGCACCCTCACACCCACAGGCTCTAGCACCAAGCAGGGCACCACACCAGCCCCAGGCGCCATCAATGACACCATCACCCTATCGTCCTCGCCACCCAGCAGCAGCGGGAGTAATAGTACTACCACAAATAAGACCGTCACGCCTACTTCTGTAGAAATCGCGCCTTCCGACAATGCTACGACTTTAGTGAAAATCCCGGATGCCAGTGCAACTGCTACTGAGCCGCCAACGACTGCAAACACTATTACAGCCAATGCTACCAACACTGCCACTTCCACCTCAACAACTTCCGCTACATCCACAGTCCATACTACCGATACTACTCTAGTGAGTACTACTATATCCACAACTTCTACAACTGCACCCGCAGCTATTACTACTACTACTATAACCACAATTACTACTCCTCTCACATCCACAACTACTTCTCCCACAACCACAACTACTTCTCCCACAACCACAACTACTCCTCCCATATCCACATCTACGATTGCTGCATCTACTACTACTACTGCGCCTTTGGCCACTGATAACACCGACCCCACTAAGGCCAGTTCTTCCTCGACCCACTCTACGACCCCCGCCGCCATGTGTCCGCCGCACGAGCGTAGTTTCGACGGCGCATCGTTCTTCGGCGGCATCGTGCTGGTGTTTGGCGTGGTGGCGCTGGCAGTGCTCGGCTGTAAGTGGTGGCAACGGCGGCGCGGACACACGGAGCAGCCGTACCGGCCGCTCTGATGACGTCACGGCTCGCCTGTGACGTCACGGCTCGTGTGAAATGAAGGCTTATTTGATGTCATGGCTTGTGTGTAGTCAGGGCTTGTTTGAAGTCACAGCTTGTGCGGTGACTTGAAGACTTGTGTGAAATGAGAGTGGGGCAGTTCTAACTTGTGATGAACGTGTACTGGATTGCTGTGCTACAGGCCTGTGTTTTCCAGACATATTTCGATTGAAGCGACTCGCCTTTGACTCATTTGAGGTGATTCTCGCAATAGCCGTCAATGTATGCTTGGTCGTTTTTATTTAAGCTAATCTTGAAGGTCTTATTGTTTGTGACTAAATATATTCTTAATGCACAATGTACTTCTTAAGCAGAGTGTGGCTGACATTTCAAATAGTATCCTATGATATCTACGAGTCTAAAACTAGTTTCTATTTATATTGAACGCCTTGCATTGATATTAATACAAAAATGGATTACAACGCAGCTAACTGTGCTATTTCAATTTCTGTCCTATCTGTGATTTTAATCACAAGACCGGTGATTGCTTATAACTTGAAACTTGTAGCATTCCGCTAGTCTTGTGCGCATTTGATTGTGTGATTGGTGGACATCAGTGTATATTTAATTCTCAAGTATTTATGATGAGAAGTGATAATCGGTTTGGATCCGAGGGGAGGGAGTTATCAAATATCGAGCTTAGACTACGCTTGCTTTACGATGTTTATTGTATTTAAAAATTTTATACCTAACCTCACATGGTGTGATAGTAGGTCTTTGTCATGCGCCACGCTGCTATTATGTACACGCTTTGAACATGCATTCACTGTTTGAATATTGACGACGCGTGATTAGGGATAGCAGAGTTTCCGTAATTTTATCCATTTCCATTCTCTGCAGATGTTACTTTATTTATGTTAATTAATTGTTAATAGCTAATTTGTATTATCACTAGCATACTAAGCACAGATGATGTTCAATGAGTGTCAATGATGCTCTGTGCACAAAGTACCTGCAGAGAATGCTGCTGCTCCAGCAAAGTGTGCCGGGCTTACTATGTGGATGTTTTTAGTGGCTAAATCACGATCTAATCTCAACTTGAACCTAATCAAATCCTAAATTCTATTGAACGCTAATCTAGCTTTTATGTAACCCTAGACTAACCGTAAACTTTAAACCAAGCAGATTGAAGGTCTCAAGAAACGGATGTAATGCACACCCTGTTTTATGGGGTTAGCACTGGCAGCAGACACTGCGCGCCATAGGTGTGTTAAGGCTTAAGTGTGCTGTTGTTAAACGCATTGATTTGTTTGTGGAATGTTGTTGTTTATCGAGATTCTGCTGACTCTGTGTAATCGGTGCGAGAACGATGCTTTTATTCTCATTTGATTCATACGTTTGTGCCATTGATTCCGTTGGACACGCACAGGATTTGATTGGCTAATAGAACGTTGAATTGTTAGAAGTTTAAATTTGAATTTTTATGTATATTATTTAATTGTATCTATATTATTGATTTTTGCACTTGTGTCTTTGTCTTTCCTTTATAAAGACTAAAAATCACAATCAAATGTTAACATCACAAAGTTTGATAAATTAAATTAATGAAATTACGCGCCTACATTTTTGGGGCACATATAAATCCATTTAGACGGACAGTAACCGTGTAGAAACAGTAACCAATAGGGACTGCAGCCTGGTCTTGTGGTCAATGTCCTTGTCACGCCATTAACAGCCGAGACAGGCAGCCGGTGCTAGCGGCCTATTGACCTCAGGCCTACAGCGCTATACCCTAATGTCAGACGTTCTATTACTAAATTAATTGCTATAAATGAACATTGCGTATGTATTTCGTCTGTCATTGGCACATGAATGTCGCAGGCGATCATTCGATTGGCTCGTACCAGAATGTGGTCCCGCCCTATTCTGACAAGCGCTTATGAATTTGGATTAAGTGTGGGGCGCGGCGCCCCCAGTATAAAAATATAAGAATAAATAAGTACTAAAGCTGCTGTTATGAAAACATTTTTGTTCGCCTGGTGCAAATTACACCACCAGGGACCTTACGAATTAACTTTTAAATTTGTGGATAGTATTTTACATGGAAACTATGAGTTCTTAGCGTCATAGTGAAGTCGTAGACCCATAATATAAATTAAAAGTTGCGCCTCTTGTAGCCACGGCCCACGTGTGCGCATGCGCCGTGACATACAAGTAACATTAAATAGCCATGCACTAAATTCCAAACCGCCTCCGTTAATGATTGAGCGGGCACAATAACAGTGTCAGCTAAATAGTTTCGCATTATAAAGATAAAGTATAAAGCAGTGCGGCAAGATTCATAATTATTCAGTCTTTGTAACTATTTCTTACTATATGCACTTATCGGTAGAAATATTTCTAAATTAGGCAATATCTGATGGCTAACCCATTCAGGGAAAAAATAGTGGCAAAATATGATCAAAAACATCGCCCTCTGACATTTTACAATAAAACAGAAGGCCTTCAAGTCTATGCAACCGTACAAAGAATTTGACACATAAGCCAAATTATTAGGCCTTGGCTATGTATCTTCGTTTTTAAATATCGTGTTTTATTATTGAAAACCGAGAGGCAGAATTTATGGAACACCTTGTCAATGTTTACTAGGTCGCATTGGAAACAGGCTCAACGTGGGGCATAAATAGATAATTAATATTATTTAATAATAATTACTCGCGTGGCGTAGTCTCGTGTACGGTTGAAATCACTTAGACGGCCTAACTTACAAATAAGTGTGCACTGTGCATCATAGTTAGAGCTAATTTTTGCTTAATCCGAAGATAAAGCTAATTTAAGGTAAGAATATTTTAGTTTTAAAAACGAAGTAGTTACACATTACCATTATAGTTTTGGGTTTATTATTAGTATTATTAGAGATACAAACCGGGGTTTTGTTGTTTAACGCCATACTAGGCCTGAGACTGAGATCTGCGCTTTCTTTTACAAATTGCAAAAGATAAAAGGGTGTTCTATACGATACGCACTGATGTTAAGTCATTGTGTATGCTATTAGCTGCTAGCGTCGAGGAGTTAAATTTGGTTGTCCTATACGACACTCATCGCGAGATGCGATTGTCTGTTGCTCACTATCCATTGTGTTGTTTAGTGTGTATTGTCCCGTGTCCAATTGCTGTTGTCTCTTGTTGTTTTTATCTGTTTTCCGTTGTCCATTGCCCGTCGTTCAATTGAAAATGAGACGTTTAGACATGTGCCTATTTGCTTGCGATGTTGAATTGTATGCAAATTGTACTAATGTTGCAAATATAGATGGATCGCTCGGACTGTGGTTACACGCCCCACCCGGAGCGACTGTGGAACCCGGAGCCGTCGTCAATACGATCTACGAATATGGACCGCTTGCGCGCCCATATCGAGAAGAAATTCGGCGTCACTCTCGGTGGGTAGTTTGCAATTTGTCTAACTTGTAAAGTATCTACTGCAGTCTGTACTACTGTATTAGACTTTTTCACCTGCATGTCACGTGTCAGTTTTAAAGATCATGCTATAAGTTAATATGTACAGTAGCCTGCCTTATTAATTCTTCCCTCTTTTATTATACATACTCTTCAAATCTACATTTGTAGATTTGGCTCACAGTGGTTAGATTTGATTTCAAAGAGCTCTATTGAATTAAAATTTTGCTGTATCTTTCAGCTTCCTACAAGGAGTTCCACGATTGGTCGACAAAGAACTACTCAGAATTCTGGGAAGAGTTTTGGCATTTTTCAGAGATCAAATTCTCGAAGACTTACGACGAGGTCTGAACTTTTCAATTTCCTCTCTCTTTACATCGCTATATACAATCGTCATAAAGATTTTTTGAGGAGAGTTGTTTGTTAAAATTAGAAGTGACATGCACTGGTTTGTCTGATAATTTCTGAAACATGGCTTGTAGAAGATTCATACAAATTTAGCCTCATTTGTTGAGATTTTAATGAAAATTTTTAAAGTAGTAAATTTATTGAAGTTTAAATTTGAATTGCGTAACATTTAATGAAACTTTGATGCTAAATTGAGTAAACTTTTTTGAAATTTTCATATGAACTGAGTGATAGTTGTTAAAGATCTTTGAGAAAGTCAGAAGCAAAGTGTCTCTGTGACCATGGTGTATTAATTGCAAAGAAGCGATTTTATAAATCCGTATCATATATATATTTGGATGTGATGTGCTCATGGCTGCCGACACAGGTGATCGACAGGTCCAAGTCGATCGCAGACATTCCGCAGTGGTTCGCAGGGAGCCAGCTCAACTATGCCGAGAACATTCTGCGACACAGGGACGGACAAGTGGCCATTTATGCCGCCGGTACACTGACCTGCCTGATAATGGCATTTTGAAATAATAATCATCGTTCCTGACGTTTGATGCACTTTGACGCGTTTCTTAGTCAACACAGGCTTACACTTTTTCTGTAGTTGGGTTTTTACGGTCGGATGCCCTTCCTGCCGCCAAGCAGTTTTATAATCAAGTCTCTCTGTTGGAGATTGAAGGACTGCGGGTAATAACAACGATTATTACTGTGCAAACAACAGCCCCGCCATTTACGACTCGCCTAGGAAACTCTGGGCTGCAGACCTATTCTCTTTTTACCCCAGTCTCTGCTGACTAATGTAAAAAGAATATTAATTCTTTAAGTGATGAAGTTTAGCTCTTGATCTTCTTCAAAGGGTGGACTACCTCGTAGTACCTGCGCTCAAAGTTGTCCCATTTTATTTTGAGGATATTACCGTCTAGATGTAGGAATGCGGCGGCGTTGCGTTTTTCAGTGGAGGGGTGCGCGGAGATACGAAAGTGCACGTTTGCGGAGCTGTACAGCGGGGTGGAGCGTCTCGCCGCCTCCATCAAGTCTCTTGGGATCGGGCGAGGCGACCGAGTTGTAGGTCAGTTTATGTAAAAGTAGGTCATTGTTTTAGGGTTGTTCCTTGGTAAATCAAGTTTGAACAGTTTTTTTTCTACTGAAAAATGCGAAAAAAACATCACTGCCCAACTGTTTGAAAAGTGTTTGAAAAGTGTTTGGAAAGCGATATTAATTGTTTAATGTTTTCAAAATGCACACCAGTAAATAAATAACACTGCTGCGTTATTCTTGTATCTCTCTCTTGATGGCATATACGAATAAGTTTGTCTTGTATGCAAGACTTTATATGCAAGATTGTATACATCTGTACGAGACTTTGTATGTAGGACATTATACGCAAGACTTTTGAGCGGTCAAACTGTTGTCAAACTGTTTTGAGAGTACCTTTGGCTTAGAGATTCGGATTCATATTTTGCTGCATACTATTCACTCTCCTCTCTGTACAGTGAGACAGTGTTGATGTTGTCGCAGGGTACCTGCCCAATGGCAGAGAGGCGGTGGAGGCAATGTTAGCTGCGGCGAGTATCGGCGCTGTGTGGTCAAGCACCTCTCCCGACTTTGGTGTCGCTGTGAGTCGGCGCTGTAGCAAGAAAATAAGAAGAAAAAAGACTCCGTCTTTTTCTCTGTGTGCTTCTATGTGTAATTGTGTGTGCAGACTATTGTGCACGATAGTCTGTCAAGTAATGATTAGTGTAATTATTGTTTTTGCCATGTTTTTCTCTTATTCTGGTTTTCATTTGATCGCTTTTCATTCTCGACTTTATAATTTGCAGCATTGTAAGGTTGAAGATTTTGATATTAACAAAGCTAAGTTTGTCAGCTCTCTGGTGCGTAATACCAAGCTTTATATGATGAAGTGTTCTTTTTGTTCTTCAGGGCGTACTCGACCGGTTCTCTCAGATTCAGCCGAAACTCATGTTCTCCATCGACGCCGTCGTCTACAACGGCAAGGTTCATTCTCATCTCGACAAGCTGCAGCAAGTCGTGCAAGGTAGGTCACTAACGGGCCTCTGTAGCTAGTTGTTAAAAACTGTAGCGAGTCGTGCAGTAATGGGCCTCCGTACCTTGTCGTTAAGAACTCCCAACAAGTCGTGCATCCAGAGTAGGATTAGTAACATTTCACAGTGAACCCACTTGCGACATAGATATGATTTTAAACACTTAGCACTCGCACTTACAATCTGCCTCATGTGAAGGCTATTTGATGCAAACAGGCGACTGTTGGACTGTTGGCTGCCCGGTCCTCACAAGGACCCAAGTCAAGTGCACTTGTGTTTTGAGTTTTAAGTGTTTAAATTACTGCGAAATAGTAGTTCATTGAAGAGGCTGAGCGTGTACATCATTGAGGGAAAATCAAATGCAGTAACAGTATTGTCAATTTCGGCCTCCGGAGATGCACCTGTAATGATGTGTTGCAGGTTTGCCTGATCTGAAGAAGGTCGTAGTGATACCCTCCCACGGCGCCGAGAGCGCCAAGGATATCGACATCTCCCACATCAACAATGGGTAGCGGATCGTTGTAGTTCATTGTATTGATTGATAAAAATAGAAAATTGTGACAGATTATTGTGGCTCCGTTTTTGAGCTAATTATGATAATAGTGTTTTTAAATGATTAAAATCTATCATCTCGTCTTTTTGGACTACATTGCCAATCGTGATATTTCTGGCACTAGACGATAATTATTTACTTGATCTACGACTAATATTCTTTGTTGACACCAACCTTAAGTTGTTTATATTAAAGAACAAACAAACGATGAATGATAATACGATACAATGGTCAGATTTAGACGGCGGTCTGCGTTCCTGCCCCCAGGTGTTTCCTGGCGGACTTCCTGCGCGCAGCCGAGGGGCAGGACGGCAGCGTGCCCGCGCTGCAGTTTGAGCAGCTTCCCTTTAATCACCCCCTCTTCATCATGTTTTCATCGGGGACGACAGGGGTACCCAAGTGCATGGTTCACTCGGCGGGGGTGAGTCGCGCCGCATATCCGCCTCATTGACTAGCTGCTGTTGACATTGGTACACTGGCTGAACAGTTTGAGATTTTGAGTCTGCTGAATTATTTCATCATTGCTATTAATTGATTTCATATATGATCTTTGTGCATCAAATGTGCAGCAGTGTGATGCAGGTGTGTGACATGAGAATAACATCTGTAATATATAGTAGACATTTATAGCTGCAGTGTGATCTAAAAAGCTGTATTTTTGAGTCATTTTTTTAGAGCACTTTGTTGAATCTGGCATTTTCTCTTTGAAAAGAATTCAGTTGAATTTTCTGTGTTTTTTTTTCAGCCAGCCTGTTTAATCGGTTGGTGTTTGTTTATTTCAGAGCACACTGTTGGATATAAACTTGGTGTTTGTTTATTTCAGGGCACCCTGTTGAAGCACTTGGAGGAGCACATGCTGCAGAGTAACATGAATCGTAGCGACATCCTCATGTACTACACCACGGTACGTACACTACTACATGGTGCATAGCGCTACACCACTACCTATACTACACCACGATGCGTAGCGCGTGCACCCTCTACTTGCTTCTCATGCTCTTTACTTCAAATTATACTATAGAAGACTTAATTCAAACTAAATCTATTTATTGAATAGAGCTGATATCAGGCATCAAACTAGCCATTCATTGGGTTTACTTTTGAATGTCATCTTACAATTTTATTCCTTTTCTTCCGCCCTTCTTTTTTGTCCTTTTCTTCCGCTCGTTTTCTTCTATTCTTTTTCTTTCGCCCTTTTTCGAGGGTTTTTGTTAGGGTCAGGGTTAACCTAGCCCTAACACTAACCCAAACTCCATTTATGTGAAACTGGCGCTGTGGTTTTTATGTTTTATGGCCAGTGATAAAGTTGCGTATACGCGTAGAATTAATGGGCGATCGATTTCTGACCGGATGGATGACATTAATAAACTGGGCGCGCGGTTGCAGACCGGCTGGATGATGTGGAACTGGTACGTCTCGTCGCTGGCCCTTGGGTCGGCGATCGTGTGCTACGATGGATCGCCCCTCGTGCCCCACGTCAACGTGCTGTGGGACCTCGTCGACAGAATCGGGTGCGCGGCCCTTCACTGACATTATGTAGCGGAATTAAACATGTTTTTAAAATGTTAAATGTGTCTTTTTCTTAGAATTAGTGGTTGTTATAAAACCTTAAAAAACACCGCTTTACAGGGTACCGGTATGTGCTTTTTTGTGTTCTTTTGTTACGGTATTTTCTATTTTTTGCATTAAGATGATTTTTTTAAATGTTTTGTGTGGAAATACTAAGATCCGTTTGTGGCACCTAATGACGTCTTCATTTTTATTTGCAAATTGGAGGCGACGAGATTTTCGTGAGATTTGCTGAGGAAATTCTGAAGACTAAGATCTTCCTGAGATGCCTTTGTGAATGAAGCCCAGGGTGTTCAAAGAAAAATACCAACGCTATGGAAATGTAGACTGAAAGCGAAGTCCATAAAACTGTAGTACCTAGCCGTGCTTGTTTTGCGACGCTCTGCTTATTTCTTCTTTCCGTGCAGGATCACGATACTGGGCACTGGGGCCAAGTGGCTGAGTGTGCTGGAGGAAAGGGGCGTCAGGCCAGGTCTGAATGTAGCAGTGCTTTCTTGTGTTACTACAAGCTTTTAATCTATAAATTTTGTGTTGTACAAGCTCAACAGGGGGTTGAGCTACCTAAAAAGCATTCTGTTAGTAAAATTGATGACTAGCTATATCAACACCTCATTGGTTTTGCTGCATTATTGTGAAGAAGAATGGTGAAAAAGGCTTCAAAATAGCGCCATCTTGCTAATGCATTTTAACTAAAATATTCGTCGCAAGTCGCAAAGTCGCAAAATGCATTTTAACTAAAATAAATTATCCAACTTGAGATTAAAGCTACATTAGCTAGATAGAAATACAACTAGATTCATTGGCCATTGAATAGCTTTGATCTTCTTTTTTTTTATGTCTTGACTATGATAGTGCAAGCTCAATTTTGCTCAAATTGTATATACCTGTGACAAAATTTCCTGAACTTTTTTGTGGGGGATCGAACTGATGTTGCCTCCAGCTTTCGCTCCATTTATCCATAGAACTTTGTTCTTTTTATGTATTTTACCTTATGCGTTTGACATTGGGTAAGTAAATATCTATCCGATCCTATCGTAAGCAGGTGCAAAATAAACATGTCTGCAAAGGCCGGCAGATCCTTATCGTATCCTAAGTAAGTGCTCAATGAATATGACAATGTGTGTCTGCTGTGCCCCAGGTCAGACCCATAGCCTCGCCACCCTGCACACGATCCTCGCCACCGGCTCCCCGGTGCGCCCGCAGACCTTTGATTTTGTGTACCGTGACATCAAGTCCTCGGTCCTCTTTGGGTCGATCACCGGTGGCACGGACATCATCGCCTGCTTCGCTGGCAACAACTGGACGGTGCCGGTGTGCAGGGGGGAGATACAGGCCTGCCATCTGGGCTGCAACATGGACAGTTGGGATGAACAGGGTACGGCAGGGGCCGGGGAGGAGTTTCTGATTAGTCATCATGCTAGTCATCATTTATTTACTGGGTTGTGCGACTATTGTAGCATTTTAGGCTGTTTTAGTATTGTGATAGTATGTTGCCCTTATTGTGATATGTTTTGCATGTTGTGTAAAATGTTTTGTGGAAATAGATCAATCACCTGGGGATTATAAATTGTGAGACAAATCTTTTGAAAAGATTATTTTTGCTTTTGGTCACAAAAAATCACATTGCGATTTACTATTGCGAATAGTATTCTATGGAAGTAAGTAGTATTCTATGAAAGTAAGTAGTATTCTATGAAAGAAGTGTTTTTTACTATTGCGAATAGTATTCTATGAAATACTATTTGAATTATCGTATTATTGTTTGAGTCGTTGTAATATTTGCTGTTAAAAGTTTAAAGTACATCTTCCTTTAATATTTGATCTGTATTCATAGTCATATGGTGCTAGCTAAGCTTTTGCTTATACCCCATTGTAGTAACCCGCTGGAGCTTCTATTTTATTTAGGTTTGGTTATGGTTTGTTTAGGTTTTTGGTTCAAGCGCGCGCGCGTGTGTGTATGTGTGTGTGCAGGGAAGTCAGTGGTAGCGGAGAGTGGGGAGTTGGTGTGTCTGACGCCCTTTCCGAGCATGCCGACGCACTTCTGGAACGACCCCGACGGAAGCAAGTACCACAACGCGTACTTCAACAAGTACCCGGGTACTGCTCGACGCTTTGCCGTCCGCTTTGAAAATTAAAGAACGAACGAAACAAGAATATGCGAGATTATTTTTTTAATGACGAGAATAATCCGGGTTCTGAATGTCAACGGTACGGTGCGATATGATGCGGCGGCCTAACGTCAGCAAGATATTGCAAAGGAGGTGTTTGATTAGTATTCTTGTGTGGAACCCATTAGCATACGTTATAAGCTATATGTCTTATTTTCTGCGGAAATAATTTTTAAGGCATAATGCATAGGACCCTCAGCATGCAATGCTCACGCAAATATATAGTAAATTTTGCTTCTTGTCGATAATGTGAAAGTGTTCAGATATTTGGGCACTGGAATTTCCTAGAGTGCTTTTATGTGCTTTTCAAATGCGCTTATATTTTTAGGTGTGTGGGCTCATGGAGACTACTGCCTGTTCAACCCCAACACCAACGGAATCTGGATGCTTGGCAGAAGGTACAGCGGTCTTATTTAATTATCAGAGCAATTATGCAGTTACAATATTATGAAGAAATGTAGTGGGCTGTGTTGGATGGAATTGTTGACCAGTGACCAATCAGATTTTTTCAGTAACTAAACTTCAGCAGCAGTCTAATTGACTGCTGCTGAAGTTTAGTTACTGTCAAAATTCTGATTGGTCATTTCTGTGTCACTGTGGAGGAATGCTGAAGTCTGATTGGTTGTTTCTGTGTTGCAGTGATGGTACGCTGAATCCGGGCGGAGTGAGATTTGGAAGTGCTGAGATCTATCATGTCGGTACGTTTCAACAGTAGCCATCTGGAAAACTGCTATTTTTCCAGTTGTAGCTTGCTTTTTCTTTCTTTGTTTCTTTGTTTGTTTCTTTATTATATACCGTTTCTTGAGGGTGAGGATTGGGTAGTAAGTCTGGTTGGTGGTCTGTGAGCAGTGGATGCGTTCAAGGAGGTCCAGGACTCGCTGTGCGTCGGACAAAAGAGTCGCCACAATCTAGAGGAGCGCGTCGTTCTCTTTGTCAAGATGGCCGCCGGGATTCCCCTCGGTGGCGACCTAATTAGGCAGATTCAGGCGAGCATTCGCAACCAGCTGTCTGCCCGACACATTCCCTCCGTCATCCTAGAGATCGCAGACATACCGGTATGTGTATTCTGTCTGTATACCGTGTTTCAGGCTTATGTACCAATATGATGTGTGTTTTCGCCTGTATAGCGGTATGCAATTCCGGAAGTTGCAGAAGAATTTGAGCTGATATAAGTTTCATATGTTGCCAGCATTAAGTTCAGTGGGCGTAGTGAGCAAAAACTAAAGTCTTCAGCAACTTGTACGCTTAATTTGTAGTAGACAGGCATAGCGTTACCGTACGCGTTAAAAAGGACTTTTGTTGCGTAGGCCTATGCGTTGTTTGAGAGCTGTTACGATGCGTTTAGGTCCTATACGTTGATTAAAAATTAATTCGCGATGACTACTGTAGAGTCGGGCTGCGAAACTGACATTAAACGCGAGCGTTATCTGTAAAACATGACATTCTAGCCGCATGTTTTTTTGTGCGATTTTTCCGCCTACAAATTTGGCTTCATTTAATATTCATGTTTTTTTGCAGCACTATTTGCTCGCATTGAATTTTTGTGTGTTCTGTCAATTCACGTATTGGCGTGCTTTGCAGTACACCCACTCCGGGAAGAAGGTGGAGGTGGCTGTCAAGAAGGTTCTTTCCGGTGAAGATGTCAAGGACCGCGGGTCCTATGCAAACCCTGAATCCCTCGACCTCTACTACAACTTAGAGCAGCTGCAGGGCTTCTAGAGCTCGGTCGCACTAAAGCGGACACTGCCGCTGGGGCAGTGTGGTGGGCATCCGCACGGACGATTGTAATCATAGTACTCTATACTTTTCTTTAAGATTGGACGATTTAAAAAGAACAATTTTAAGAATGCAGGCGTATGTTGCGTAGCAAAATGCGCTCTATTTGTTTAGAACACGGAACACTTTGCGGACAAATTTGAGAAGTTTAGTAGATGGCGCTTCATCAGTGTGTGAATGACGCTGTGAAACAATCAATGGTAAATGTGAACGCTTAAAAGGCGTTCTTATCGAGTTGTTTGTGTAAAGGCTCCGCGCTTCGGTGTAGTTAAAGTATAATAATTACGTAAGCTTTGATTTAGCTTGAGTGTATTTTCTTCCACGTACACAATAAGCTAGCTTGAAGTATAATAGCTTGTGCGTGCTAGCTTGGATGTCCAGCTAGAATGTATTACCGAGGCGTTGTCAAACTTAGTTTATGTTGTGGATGCTTGTTTAGCGTTGTCGATCGATATCGATTTTTTTCCGCATAGTCACCTGTCGTGCATTCGCGAATTAAGGTTTGAATTTGAATCAGTTAATACTAAACGAATAAGAACGCAAGAAAGAAAGTGTCAAAGGCTGTGGTTTTGGACGATGGTCGAATCATTCTTTCATCAACGATCTGACTCTGAACGATTGTGCAAGATAGGCTGCTCTTTTGAGGCAAAAAATTTATCAGTTTTTTCACAGGAATTGTAGAACTCAAAATTAGCCCAGTGCTGCTGCTAATTGGATAGTAGATGACGTCCCTGGACGTCAAAACGGACTCTAAACTCATTATTATTTTTAATATTCGAGTTAGTTAGAATACAAGATATCTGTCATAATTATCCTGCTTGACGAAGTGAGCGATGTTAAAATTTGTCAATTATTTTCTGACGTTGTTTTTTTCATTTCTTTTGTTTTGTGTTGCGCCAATTGAAAAAAATACATTTAATACTGTCTATGGTAGAATTCTAAATTAGCAAAATCACATGTACTGCTGCATAGTAAGCAAGTTTAGGAACATGGATGAAATTGTTTCTACATGAAATAATTGACCACCTGCTTTGTTAAGAAATTTTTGATCTGTTAAGAAATTTTTGATCTGTTAAGAAATTTTTCGTTTTCTTGTTTGTTGGTTCATCCGGTTCTAAACTGTTTCATCCGGTTCATTCCTGTAAATTTCTTGTTAACAATATTTTAAATATCATTGTGTAGTTCGTCATTATACAGTGGCGTGTGGAGTCAAACGCGATTGGGTTATGCCCCATTTTTGACTCGCTGACAAAAACATTCTCGTGGCGTTTTGGAGAATGAAGCGTGATGTCACTGTGCGCACCCTTTCACAAACTGTTCTATCCTGCTGTCGTGCAATAAATAATTGTTTAATAAATGTGCAAAAGGCTTCGAACAAAATGTATATTTGATGTTGTGTCATATCTCGCTTTGAATTAAAGACTGAGCGTCGATGCGCTGTACGCATAATTGGGTGTCGTTAAATGAAGCTTTCGATCAAAGTTAATGCTGGATGTATTATATACTGTACACTGTGAGTTCAAACGTGGCATCTATCACTCTCTCTACGCTAGTTGTATGTATGTATGTATGTATGTATGTATATTGCACTTTCAACGCACCAAAAATATGTCATGCAAACGGAGATGGAAAAACATCATTTGCTTGAATCGTAGGTGCGGGGACGTAGTTGACGTCGCGTACATTCAGATTCTTGCGTCCACGCATACAAACTCGTCCTATCGTGCTCATGCAATTGTTGCTATCTCTTTGCAAGCATGCAATAAAATGCTGAAGCCTTTAATGCCCGTTTTGTTGTCTGATAGCCATAGTGCCTAGTAATTGTCTGTGAATAAGAACAGTGATCGGTCGAGTGTATGCCTAGGCCTATAGACAAAGCTCTGCGGTCACAGACTCTATTGTTGAGCAGCAGCTGTAGCCTACGTTTCAGCGCTTGCGGATGATCAGGCAATAGCGGCAGACAATAAACAGTGATACGCCGCGCCCTGTAGGCCATCTTTCTTCAAGAAGTTGTAAATCAAAGCGAGGCGTTACTTTAAGCTACACCGCAGAACACGATGTTGATTGAACAATCGTAGCGTGGAGCTGCGTGTGTAGCGCTGATCGCCTGGGTAGAACCGCTATTAGAGGCCTTTAGGCTGCCTGCACACGCTCGTATGAGCCTCGGAACAATAGACTGGCAAATTACGGACAGTGGAGCGTTTGCTTCTGGACCTGGGCGACATTAGTTTACGTTCATTCAATACAGGCACGGGTTTATAAATAAACTGCTGTCTACAGACTCCGTGCTACGTCCATGGCCTCGGATGTATGTCGCGAGCATTCTTACCGGATATTACTAGGCCTGACAGTCGTAACCAAGATTCTGGTAACCAAGATTCTCATCTGTATGTATGTACGTATGTATATTGCACTTTTAACGCACCGAGAATATGTCATGCAAACGGAGATGGAAAAACATCATTTGCTTGAATCGTAGGTGCGGGAGAAGCGCAACAGACTACATACAGAAAGCGGACTCGAAAAAATGAGTTTTAAGCCTGGATCCGATAGCTTTAGCGATTAAATCGCAGGCATTAGTCCGGTTAGGAATAGGCGTGAGCGTTGTTCGAGGACCTACCCGATTTTAAATTTAGTCTCTTGGTTAGGCTCGTTGGATGACGACTTGGTCGGGAGATCACTAGACGGAAGAGTATCATAGATTGTTTATAGCTATAGGTAAGACGTTATGTCTGCGAAACGAAAGAAGCCCGGTTTCTTCCAGAAATTCTTCGGAAGTTCTGCGCTGCAGTACGACGAACACTCGCCGTGCGACGAACACGCGACGACTGAGTCCCTCTCCTGCTCTCTCAAGACGGACACACACAGTGCTTTCCGCGAATCTACGTCAACTTCTGCCCTGCACCGAGACCCTTCCAACATCCCTCCTAATGTGAATTCACATTCGGAGAGCGCGGAGATAGAAACCTTCGCCGGTTCCTCATCGAGTCAAAGACACAACACCTACCCACAGCTTACACGTCAGACAAAACGTCGGAACTTGAAACATTTATCAGCGGCAATGGGGGGTCTCGTTCTGCCAGTGGGTTTGGCTGTAGCGGGGGGCGAAGCGTCGATAGGCTGCGAGCATGTTTCTGATAGCTGCTCCGTCAGCAGCTGTAGTAGCGGGGGGGCAAGGAGGAATAGACGTCGAAGCTCAGCAGGGGGCGTCAAGTGGAACTATGCGACAGTGCCCAAGGTAACCCTGCACAGTCATGTTTGCTGAAAGTAACATCACAATTTTGTCTTGCGCTTAACTAAACATCACATCCCTCACATTCACTCACGTCTAATTGCTTATTTTTCATACACTCAGGCGGACGTGACGCACCCCCTCGAGTTCCCCGCCTCCCCCGAGCTCATCCTCTCCCATCACAAGGCGCTTCCCTTCCTCTCCCACGAGGAGGAGTGGCTGCTGGTGGAACTCAACGAGTACGAGTGTCTGGTGGCCAGCGTCGATGTGTTGCGTACAGCGGCGCGTCACGCTCAGTTCTACGAAGTCGACCCTGGCGAGCTGTGGGAAGAGTTCTTTGCATTTGTAGAGCAGCTGAGCTGGTATGATGAGGTGATCAGTGAGGACGTCTGGCGGGAGTTTCGCGCCGAGAAATACTTCTGCTGATAGTTATGTTAAATACTTCTGCGGAGTTGTATCAAATACTTTGTTGGGAGTTGAGGGTTGCGGATGAGAGTTGAGGATGAGAGTTGAGGATGAAAGTTGAGAATGGGAGTTGAGAATTGAGGATGAGAGTTGAGAATGAGAGTTGAGAGTTGAGGATGAGAGTTGAGGAGAGTTGAGGTTGAGAGTTGAGGATGAGAGTTGAGGATGAGAGTTGAGAATGAGAGTTGAGGATGAGAGTTGAGAATGAGAGTTGAGAGTTGAGGATGAGAGTTGAGGATGAGAGACTCATAATTATGCTCCGGACAACTTATTTTACGCTGTCGATATTATGATCGTTGGATGTCATTTTTGGATAACATTGTTGGATAGCATTATTCAAGTGTTTGTATGAACTGCCTCCATGCTAGCAAGTTGCCAGCTAGCAGTACTGTGTGAAGATCATAAAAGCCTATACAAAATATCTGCCTATAAATATCGTTTCGTAATAATGCTATACACAGAGGAAATAGTTCCAAAATATCAGCAACATTTTAATTGCCCAACAATAATCCATTCCTCAATATGAATTCCCAGTCATTTGATGGACTGATTGTCAATGCTAAAATGTTGCGTTCAAAGGTCATTAATGGTATTATTAATAGTAAAATTTTTCCAACCTTGACACGAAATACTTGCGCGAATTTAACAAAAAAATACTAGAACGAGAAAGGAGACACTACGCGACACCATGACTTGCGAATAAACCGGTCCACTGGCTACGGGTCAATTAAATAAAGTAATGTTATAGGCAAGGTACATGTAGTCATAAAATCACGTCGCTTCACATTTTTCAAGCAGTATTCAGAACGTCAAGGCATTTGCAGACGCAGAAAGAAGGCACTTTGAGATTACACCACATGCAGTAATATGTGTGGTACATATCGCCACCATGCCTATTTTATAACGCTGCTACGCATCACTCTGCCTACACCGCCAAACTCCTGCCACTGCCGCACCGCTTCTCGATACTCCTCCACCACTACCGCACCGCGTCTCGATACTCCTCCACCACAGTCTCCACTGCATTGAACGCCTCGCTCCAATCCTCTTCCCCAACCCCGTACCTCTCGTACCAATGCAGAAAGGCGCGCGCCTCATGCTTGGCTCGCGCCGACGACAACACCCTGTCCAGTCTCGCAACAACCCCGTTGCCATTGGCAACCATTGTCAGCGACGACGTGTTGCCGTGGCGATCTGAAGCCGCGTCTTTTCCTACCGCGTCCCCTCGCGCAGTCCAGAATTCCACCGGGAATGGGTTCCACGCGACGGATCGCGCGACAATCTGCTTCTCCAGGCGCACGGCTGCATGGTGGAAGGAAGCTCCGCCCACGCCCCTTGCGATCCCCAGGGACGAGATGTACACAGGGGCGTGGGGCTGCGGGGGGCGAGTGCCGGCGGAAGGGCTGGAATGGGGAGGGGGATCGATGGAAACAGCGGAGGATGGGGCCAGGATACTGGCGGTTAGCTTGTTCCACGATATATCATCCGTCCTGAAGTGAAACAATAACAGTTATGAAGTAAAAATAAATAGACAACACGGAACAATGAACAACAATATACGAAACAATTGAAACATACTTAATGCAAACTGGGCTAAACTGTCAATTAATTGAATATTATCGTTCTACCAAAAGAGCACTCCTCTGCACTCCCGTTCTTCTTCTTCAACCTTCGACTCTTCAGCCCTGTACTCACCCTGGTCATAATAAAAGATAATTTCAAATTATGCACAATAGCGAGATTATTATTGACAAATTAACTAAATCGCAGTTCAGTGTCGTGGCAGTATGAGAAAACGATTTGTGCGACAAATTAATATAGGAAATCCAAGCAAATTCAACGGAATTATGCAAAAAAATCATTTACCTGGGGCCACTAACAAAGTCCACCTCCATGAACTTCAGATTCGGCACAGGACACAAGGTCCTGACCAGGTCCCAGGGCTCTGACCCGATGCTTCTAGGGTGCGACCGGGGGGAAGTGGGGGCTGTCCCGAGGAGCTGTGGGGGGGGTGGATCGACCGGGAGGAAGGCCCCGGCCAGGCAGGAGGCGAGGTGGCGGTTCATTTCAGCAAGGGAGATCTGGGGGTCACTGATGTCCCTGCCAACCCCCCTGCAACAGCAAAAAACTATGCTTGTTTTTAATATGAAAACATGCGAAGCTTATAAGTTAAACTACCAACAAATAGCTTAACACTGTACGAATAATTCTCATCGCAAATATTTTCTGGAAAGTCTATTTTTCTTTTTGAGCCATATACAGATCTATATTGACAATACAAGCAATCATGCCAATACCAAGATGCATAACATAAATCTACTGTAATAAACACCATTAGAGGCATAAAATGGATATATGACAATTAGTTCAATAGTGTGATGAATGAATGCGTATGCAACACTTTATATGCAAGTTTTATTTATGGCAAAAATAAATTAATAAATAATAGAATGGTGACACAATTTTCACATGACACACACCTCCTTCGACGGCGCAGTCGCGTCATCGCATCGTCGTTCCCCATCAGCATCACACCATCCGCAGCCTTGACAAGTGTGGCCAGAGCTAGCACGCTGTTATACTGCTGGAGGGGACTTTCCCCCGCACCAAAGGGCGCGACCGCGCACGACAGAAGGAACGCCATTGGCCAGGCGTCGCGCACCGCTTCGCTCAATCGGGAGCCGAGTCCCGAACCGGTTCCGCCAGATAGGCTGTGGAGCAGGATCACACCCTGGCCGTAGAGAACAAATTATTATTAGAATGCAGGCAACGAAAAACATAATTATGACAGTTGGTTCTTTTAGAAAGTACCTGATGATCTGATGAAAATGTTCATTCATTTCTCAAACTAAAAAAAGTGAAATCATCGTTTGCATATAGTACATATATATTTCGGTTACAGATTTGGTTACATATTCAGTTGCATATTCGGTTACATATATACTACAGTATGCGCCATGGAAGGCAGATAATCATAACAGCATGTTGGCTAACTTCACATAATCTAAAGACCCACAGCAATCTTCATCAGAGAAGATTTTTAAGCAAAGAATTTTTAAGATTAATTCAAACCAATTAACTACACTAAAGAATTTTATTCAAACATATTTAAAAACTCAATTTAAAGCACATGAATGAATGCATAAATTTAAACTTATTTAAAGGTCATCAAAATAGCTGCACATTGACTACCGTAACTCTCAATACGAGACCCAACCTGGAAGCTATCGCACCGTTCAATTTCTCTCCGCAATGCCTCCAATGTTGGCTCCACAACACCCTCGCCCTGACTTGACCCAGATATACCCAACCCGTGGTAGCCCATTGCCCAATTTGACCCGCGACCGCTGCGACCGGCGATGCAGTTTTCTGGTCGGAATTTTCCATCAAAGTCGGAATGCGAATCTGAATTTAAACACAGGTTGAAGAAAATTAAGATTTCTATTGGCATGCATATGGCATTGAATCATCAAAGGCAGTAAGTAGGCTTAGGTTGTAAACACACGCATTGCATAAATAAATCAATTAATTTAAAGCAATTGAAAAACACTTTCAAAACTAAAGTAGGTTATTGCAGCTATTTAAACTTCTCAATGCGGATCATCCCTGCAAATCATTAATCTGATCATTTGTAAATATAAGTGCAAAAAACTTCCTTCGAATTTTCCTACAGCTGCTTTCTAACCGTGTCTGGAGAAATTCCGGATGACTTTGGGCTCCGTGTCGACGTTTACTGATCGGTAGTGTCCATCCCAGTGACGCCAGACGCCGTTAGGAGAAGCCTCCGAGGGGGCAGCGGCGTCCACCAGCCTCCAAAACTCCCTCCCCACTTGGTTACCACACT
Organism: Chamaedrilus cognettii; assembly: GCA_034695025.1. Lineage (NCBI taxonomy): Eukaryota > Metazoa > Annelida > Clitellata > Enchytraeida > Enchytraeidae > Chamaedrilus > Chamaedrilus cognettii. The sequence goes on from JAQIWG010000721.1 coordinate 25,364, forward strand.
GGCCGACCTGTAGGACTACCGAGGACGACATTTTTTATAAAATTCTCAAAATTTGCCGCTCGTGGGCGATAATCAAAGATTTTACGTACATTAGTTACCATGGCAACAAGGAAGTGGCTCGGGATCATTCTAGGGACCGAGGGAGTTTTTAAACATTCTTTTCAACCTATTTTTGTTTTGTTTGATAATCAGATTAATTACTCATATATTTTCCAGGTTCAGTTTACCACCTACCTTCTGCCTTGTTCCATCGATGCTCACGATTTACAGAGGACATAGTTGTATTGTTTACATTGTTTCCCCAAATCCAAATTAATTAACAATTATGAAAGCAAGCATAATTCTCCGGCTGATTGACACTTTCATACAATTTAGTCGAGGGATCTTCTACCTTCGACTAAATACGTTAGAGTTCTCAAGGCTAATATTAGGCTTAGGGTCAGACGTTAATAATCCGCGGACGTAGGCTAGCCTTTGGATGATGGCATCGAATTGCTATTATTTAATATTTTCGGCACCAAATTTTTTATTGTATTATTGTTTTTATATTTTGGAGTTTCAGATACCCGTTTCCCTTTGCTTCCGTGCCACTATCGACATTTCCGCTTTTGGTTTGTGTGGGCGTGGCATAGTCAACTTGATCTAGGTCTATGCCTAATTTGTGCGCCTGATCGTTTGATTATTTAATTAGGCTACTGAACTGATCTCACTTCCTAGCCTCTCGCACCCTTCCAGAGATCTACAAACGAAGCCATGATGGCGGCTCGCCGAGTCAAGGTCCTCTTGTACGCTTTCGGCTTCGTTTGCGGCATCGTCTTCAGTTTTGTCTTCTTGACTCTTCACCCGCCGGAATCACATGGGGATCATTCGCACGCGGAAAGTTCGGCCGACGCGGATATCATATCAGCACAGGGGGGGCGGGTAGATCGTCGGCTGCCAGGGGAGGGGAAGGGGGGAGGGGAAGGACTGATGAAGGAGACTACGGAGAAAGATTTTTCTGAGATGCCGCCTCTGGTGAGTGCGATAAAATAAATAATCTAATTTACGTATAATAATTGTGTGAGTTTTTGAATTGCTTGTAGTGAAAAGTTTTGTTTCTTTTTTTGAACCTTTTGCTATATTACAGTTACCCGAACTGATGCGTCGATTAGGCCTACAGTAAATTTTACATTGAGAATAGATTGACTACTGCTGTAGGCTGCTGTAGGCTGCTATAGGCTGCTGTAGGCTGCTGTAGGCTGCTATAGACTGCTAGAAAATTGTCATAGCTGCTCAGTGGAGTTCCTTTTGTTGATTATTGAAGCACTACATGCATCAAAGCCGCATTAAAATTCTTAACATTATTTGAATATTTAGAAAGTACCGCAGGTCTGTGCATTAACTAGCCTGCTAATAAAGTCCGCATTGATTAGTGGTTAGCTGAGCACTAGACCATTGGCTGATTTATCACAGCGCTGATTTTCATTGCCAAAAGTGCACCTGTTGCTATAGGGTAGATCCGGCCCCGCGCATGGCCATGATCACTCCGATCACACTCACAACGAAGGCCCATCCGGTCACACTCACGGTGACGGTCACTTTGGTCACGCTGACTCACACGCGCTAACCGATACGCAAACATCCGACACTGAGCAGCGCACTACACAGAGCGGCAAGGATAAAGCTATCGAGTTTCACGATGAGGAGCACCACCATCACGGTAAACTATGAAAGTTTTGGGATTTCTTCCTGTATTTATCCAACATAATAATCATTGTTTTGACGTCCATTCTTACGCGCAAGCCTGTAACGTCGTGTCCGTGCTTGCACGGGTTGGACGTTTATATTGCTGGGTTTTACGGCTGGATGCCCTTCCTGTCGCCAACCAGAATAATTAATTACCCTGGCCGATGATTATCATCTAGCGACACTTGTGCGTTCAACGGTCTTGCTAAGGGGCCTGTAATGCATGCTCTCATAGTTGTGGTGGGACTTGAACTCAGATCCCTGGACTCTCTGTCCGATGGCTTTATCGCTACACCGCAACGCCTCGCTATATTATATTGTTTATTGAAGTATCTCTGGAAATTATTTGATCTACTGAAATTTATATCTGGTACCATAATTTCTTTGCTGCGATGACATCAGATGATGACTCGACGGCGCGTGCGCTGGTCGAACGCGTGAGGCTGCTCTGTTGGGTGATGACGTCACCGGAGAACCACAAAACAAAGGCCGTGCATATCCTGGCGACCTGGGGCAAGCGCTGCACCAAGATCCTCTTTGTCAGCGAGAAGGATGACAAGACCCTGCCCATCATACAGGCCAGTCTTTGGTTAACTAATAGGTTTTGCATTCAAGTTATTTTTGTTTAAATTGAAAATTACAATTGTATAAAATGCTTAAATTTTTCACATTACTTAACTGATGGCGTGCAATAAACTTGCTATGGCCCTCTTTGGATTCGATGTTGATTTTTGATTAAGTATGCAAACAGTTGTAAAAGTAACAAATGTGGGTATATTTTTAAAGCAGCCTTTTGCCTCCAGTTTGCATACATGCATTAGGACGCTTGAGCTATAGCGTGAAGTTGCGTGAAAAAGGGTATGATGGTATGGTATTCTTTAAACGCCCCTCATAGTATTACCTTATTATGTATTATTGGTGCTTACTGATCATAATTCTCTGCTCGTCCATTGTGTAGGTTGACGTCAAGTTTGGCAGAGAGCACCTGACGGCGAAGACGATGAGCGCATTCCAGCATCTCTACCACCACCACCTCACCGAGGCAGACTGGTTTCTCAAGGCCGATGATGACACCTACGTCATTGTGGAGAACCTTCGCTATTTCTTATCTGGGCAGAACGCGAGCGACCCAATCATCTTTGGGCACCACTTCCAGATCTACATACAACAGGTGCGTGACCCAGTTCTCGTTGCTCTGATTGGCCGTTTAAATTGTGTGCGCTATTTCAGCATGTTTGCTGCATCAAAGCTTGCTCATTGCTTGGAAGTTGAACATGTGGGCTGCGGCAGAGCGTGAGAGAGATGGAAGGCGCATAAATTTGTTTAAATCTGAAATTCTTTTCCAATTTGTTGAAACTAAATTGCAAGGACAAATTTTTTTCTGTATTGTTCTACTGGTAAAGATGGATATGAAATTGATTTTTTTTCAGCAATAGTTATTGAGATAGTAGTATATTTTTTGAAAAAGCTTTCACGAATAAGAAAATGCTTATTTTTTGGTGAATTAAAGGACAAAATCGCTTTATTTAAAATTTTTTAAAAGGAGCTTTTGAGTTAATTTTTGGCCATTTTTATTTATGTTAGGTCGTTCAATATTAAATTTTTTTGTCGCTTGCGTAGGGGTACCTCAGCGGGGGGGGTGGCTACGTCCTGAGCCGGGAGGCCCTCCGGAGGTTTGGAGAACGGCCGCAAGGACTCTGCAGCGCGGACGATGGGGCGGAAGACCTGGAAATGGGGCGCTGCATGGAGAAGTTGAGCGTGAAGATCGGGGACTCGAGGGATAATCTGGGGCGGAGCAGGTTCCACTGCTTCAACCCCGAGGCGCACGTACAGGGGATATACCCGGACTGGTATCTACAGTACGACAAGTACGGGGCGAAGAAGGTCTGTTTTATACGCGTTTTATTTTTTAACGGTTAGTGCATTTGTGATATTGTCTGAAGACGTTTTATTATAGAAAATTTTGTATTTCTGCATTTTGAGGAATGTTGTCGGGGTAATGACTAATTATTCACAATTTAACTTGGTGCATCAAAGCCCTCAGATGCGTATGCTGTAGTGTGTGAAAACTAACTGATATTAAAACTACTATTTTTCAAGTGGCGATTTTTCTTGATCCAGGTGTTCACGAAAAATCGCCTCTTGAAACAGTAGCTTTTTGATATCAGTTACACATAGTATATGTGTCAATATCACACAGATCCGTGTAATTATAGTCGTTGTGCTACACACAAAACCCGCAAAAAACAGGGGGTGTGAAAACCGGGGAGGATTGTGATAAACTGCAAAAAAACCAAAGCTGTATATTTGTATTTGCTAAAATTTCTGAAGTAGCTTATGGAAGCTATATTTTCTACGAATGTGGTAATCTCTGCTGCGCTCTACAGGGTATCGAGAGCATCAGCGACTACGCGATCACGTTCCACTACGTCAGCGTGGAGCAGCTCTACAACCTTGAGTTCTACGTCTACCACCTGCGCCCCCACGGCATCGTCAGCGGGCTCCAGGAGCTCAACGGGGCCTCGGGGGTCTCCAGAGAGGAGGAGCAACGTAAGGGGGCACAGCCCCGGCGTGTGACAACAAAGGAGTCCGCTACCCCCCCTTTGCCTTCTGCCGCGGTGGGGAGAAACTACCCGAATTCAGCGAATTCCGTTAATTCCGGGGGCGATGTGGGGGGAAATGGGGCGGGGATGGGGGGGAAGGGAGAAGCGGAAAAAGGTGGGGCCTCTAATTTAGGGGAGCAGTTTTCAAAGCAGCAGGAGAAAAATGTGGGGGCGTCGAGCCGCGGAGAACAAGGGGGGGGACAAATCAACCCAGTGGGGGGGCAGCAGGGGGTTGATTTTAATGGTCCAGCGAGAGGGTGGGAGAACACGGGGGGTCGGAAAAATTTAGGGGGGAAGGG
>JAQIWG010000722.1:0-29986 GCA_034695025.1 Chamaedrilus cognettii
AATTATAAATATTTATATAATTATATTTAATAATTATAAATATTTATATAATTATATTTAATAATTATAAATATTTACATAATTATATTTAATGTAACCATGTCACCCAAAACTTATTTTTAAATGCTGCTCATCCGCAAAATTGCCAACAAGCAATAAAGCAATCAAGCAAACGCATCAGTTTAAGCGACACTTATTTTCCAGAGAATGTTAAACAAACCGGCGGGCATGAGTTCGAGGCAGTTCTTGAGCATCTTGTAGAGTCGTATCGCTGAACAAGCTGTAGCACAAACCGCATCACACTCCAGTTGTGACAGTAAACAAACAATTCAATAAATTTCAACTTTTGTAAATAGCACAAAAAATAACAAAAAACATATGCGCTATGTTTTACTCTACAACTAAACTAAACTAAACAAGCAAACTTGTTTTACAACAACTAAAAGTTGATTTCTAAGCTACAGATCATTGCATCAATTTATATGACTAATATTTAAACGCATGTACCATGACAGGACACATCTTCAGTTCTCAGTATATCACAATATCAGCCAATAGGCACCTTTTTATCTTTGAATATCCCTAACACCAGAAAAATGTTCACGGGTGAGTTACCTTTTCCTTCGACAAGGATGTTTTCTTTGTAACTCAGTTCGGCTTCGATGTACTGTGGATCCTTATCATTCTCAACAACAACCGGTCCTTCAATCTGATCGAACTCTCCGCCTTCTTTCGCCTTAATTCGATATTTATCGCTGTCGAGCTTCCGACGACTCGTCTCGCTGACATTAGAACTGCTCCGCTGACACTTTGCGTCACCAGGCGAACACACATTCAGCTGATATGATTCACTGATGTATGGTTCTTTGCGCGATTGGCTGTCGATGACGTCAGACGTGGGGCCCTTGCGCCGGTATGAGTCACAAATAAACGGCTTTGTCTGGCGACTAACGAAGTCGGAAACGGGGCGATTGTTTTCTGGAACTGTTTCACGTAGTGGCTGTTTGCCCTTAGAAACAGTCGCGGTTCTAGGTTGACGTTGTTTGCTGGTAGTTGAACTTGCTGGTCGATTCCACTGGCTACTAGCCGGACTGACGTGATTCTGCTGGTTGCTAGCTGGACTGATGTGATTCCGCTGGCTGCTAGCTGGACTGATGTGATTCCGTTGGCTACTAGCTGGACTGATGTGATTCCTTTGGCTACTAACTGGACTGCTGTGCTGATTCCGTTGGCGACTAGCTGGACTGCCGTGCTGATTCTGCTGGCTGGCTGCACTACTTTGTCGACTCTGCTGGCTGTTGGCTGGACTGATTTTTCTAATGTGATGGCCAGATTCAGCAGCCGGTCCGTTTTGTTGACCAGCTGCTCCACGCATCGTCAGCTCCTGTTTTTGAGACGCACTTGTCTCACTGTTTGCAAGATTCGATCGTCCAGTTACACTATCTGGTCTACTTCTTCTACCACTTGCACGAAATGCTTGTTTCAGCTGCGTATCTGCAACCTGCTTTGGTCCATTATTCCTATCGGCTTCAACTATTGGTTGAGTGTGTCGGCTTGTTTCATTGGTCGGCCGGTTACGCTGGCTGCCTGCCTCGCTGCAGGGTCTGCTCTCTCTGCTGCTCACACTGCCCGGTCGATTTTGACGACCGGTTTCAGTTCTGGGCGGATGTTGACGACTACTCACAGCTACAGACTGATTTATACGTCCAGTCTCAGTCATGGGTTGCTGCCGACTGTTCGCTTCAGACGAGGGTGGATTACGATGCCCAGGTTTCGTCATGGGCTTATTCTCTGGGCTTGTTACAGTCATGGGCTGCTTCTGTTCAGCAACTATTTCATCGCCAGGTTTATTTTGTCCACTTTCCGGTTTGATTCGTTTTCTAACAGCTTCGCTGGTTGGTTGACCTTGCAGTGCAGCGTCACTCAGAGGTCTATTCCACCTACCAGCCCTTTCTCTTCTCTCCTGAGCTTGTCGCATGATCGCTTCGGTGATCGCGGGGTTCAACGGGCTACCGGCCTCACTGATTGGTCGGTTCTGTCGAGTGGGGTACTCAGTGATTGGTTGAGAACGAGGTTCACTGGATGGGACCCTGCGATCAGGCCTCTCTGTGGATGGTGACTCAAACGTATGGAGTGGTTTGGGTTGATTGACTGATTCGCTATCTATCGGCTGCAAACAAAAATTAGAAAAAGAAATTAAAAGACAATTTATATTTATTATTAATTAACTTAAACAATTACAGTATATACCAAATACAAGAAGACCTAGTAGATGTTAAAAATTCAATGATAAATAATTCTAAATTTAAATAGCATTTTAAGGATGTCTAATTACATCAAAACATATATTTTATAATTTACGTAAATTGATATAGCAAATAAAGAAATATCAGCACCGTATGTTAAATTTAAATCGTATTTTGTGAATTTGCATGTAAATCAATCAACATTTGACAGGATTCATCGACTACATCGCAAATTTTCAATTTCAAAAGACAAACATAATTTCAAACAATGCCTAACCTTCCTAGGTCTCGGTTTTGGAGGAAGACTGGTGCTTCGCCTAATCGCCGCCACAGGCTTCTCCCTTCCGTCCACCCTTTCCACCAAATCTGACACCGGCACAATCGCCCCATTAACTTTGCTGATCCGTTCCAGTTTATTCTCTTCCCGTGACTCCCTGTTCCCCGCGTGAACCCTCGCAACTGGCGCGCGTCTTTGCAGGGGCCTCATGGGGAGGGAAGCCAGTTCTACATCGCTCGAGGCCGGTGGATTTTCGGCTCTCAGGTACAGCTTCTGTCGCCCGGTTTGGCGAGTGGGGGGGTTTACGAGGGGGGAATGGGTAGCGGTGGATTTCTGCGGAATGATTTCTGAAGCAGGGGGGCACCGGGGGAGGTACTGGCTGAGGGGCTGGGGTCGGTTGAGCGGGTGGGTCTTAGGGTCAACGTCTTGATCGGTTCTCTGATGAGGAATATAAATGCATAGTATAACTAAGTACTCATGCCAAGCGACAAATGCAACTATTCACTAATAGCCGGCATTATGCCCCAAAAAGCACACATTGCTTCATGCCTCCGATAAGCATACATTGACATTTTTCTATATTCCGATTCAAAAATCATCACGCCACTCAAAGAATCACTTCAAAACAAAAAACTACATTTTGTTTTACAGTAACATCATGCTCCTCAGCATTACACAAAATGCTGATACGTTAGACTAACTTGAGACTCGGTTCGCGCAGGACGTTGTTTTGCCCCCAGCTGAGCCACACCAGCGACTGTCCTCTGCTCCTCTGTCACGCTCGTCGAAGCAGCCAGCGACTGCGGCCTGAGCAGATAAAAGACATAAAATAATTGCCTATTTCAACGTTCAAATATGTCACACCCCTAAAATATCGAATATATCTAATATGTCACAACCTCTCCAAGTTATCATCTATCCCACAGTTAACCATAACACAAAATACCAAATAAAAATTTAAAATACTTCTTTTTAAAATTAACAAGACAAAAAAAAACATCAAAATGAACAACAAGCATCCACAAGCAGCCAAACTTATGTTTACTGTCCATGCAGCACACAAACTATCTCACTACTTCAGAATTTCGATAGCAGTCAGACTGGCAGAATGCAACATAACTACACATCTAAATGGAAACATTCCATCAATCATCCCACCCCCTCAGTGTCCCCACCTGGGTCGCGTGTGCGCGGGGAACCATGGTTCCGTGTCGCAGCAGGATGACGCCAGCGACACTGGCGCATATCCCGACGCAAAGAAATCCTCGGCGAGCATCCGGTCCAACCTCGGGCGAGCTCTGGGCTCCGGAGCAAGCAGCTTCGTGATGAGACTCCGGGCGGGGGAGGAAACGTAGCCGGGGACCATGAAGTGGTTGTGAGCGATGCGCGAGTAGGTTTCTTTGAGAGTGGCGGTCTCAAAGGGGGGCAGGCCGCAGAGCAGGGCATACCTGGCGAATGATAGCCAACATGGTTCTGATAAAATCACAATAATAAAACGAAGAAATGAAGAATGCGATAAAAATTAACGCAATTTTCATCCACAGTGTTCTACCACAAGGCAGGTCCTTGGTGTCTAAAACTTCCACCCTAGCAGATACTCGGCTCTTCCCTTCATCTCCTCATACGATTCCTTCTCGAGCGAGTCGTCTATCATCCCGATATGTGATCTTCCTGGTCATCTCTTGCACCCGATCTTTCCTCTACCACACCACTCAACAATCCTTCTCCACTCATTATAGCCCCAAACCAGCTTTTCATTCCCACGACTATATTTTGAATCCCCACTTTAATAAAACATTAAGTTTTCCATTTAAACGCAAATACATTCAAATTCAAAAAAACATAATAGAAACTATGAATGATTTTAAATACAGTAGTCAACACATTACAAAAGAACCAAACCAAAGCTACAAAATTGTTATGTGAAATAAAAAAACTTTCATCCTGACAATCTCAACAAAGTACAGTGAATCACTCAACACGGACCACTCCATTATTTTGTCATTATCTGGCCGCGATGGCAGACAACAACAAACTTCTAAGAATGAGCACTGAGCAGCGATACCTATTGATATCAAACAGCAAGGGATCATTCAAGCCATGCGCCAAATGTAAACAGTCACGCAGGAGATCCTACGACTGACGTTGCGCCTCCAAAAAGCATACATACAGGGTGGGCTACAAGAAAACAATACCTCCTTTTTCACACGTGTCGCAAGCGTTTCAAGGGGAGTCTCAATGCATCAATATGGAATTTGACGACACACCACAGGTATTAGTGTGCCTAGAATATTTTACGCATAAACTAGTAAATTTGTTGCAAATTGAAAAACATTCGTAAGGATATAGGGTGAAGTGTAAGAGTGCGAGCTTACATGTTTTTGGGTTTTATCCAGTAATGTCTCATGATTTTGGACAGCTATGTCAAAAGGCTTTGGATTAATGCCATAGGAATGTATTGTAGGCATATGGGCACAAAAGGGTCAACGCTGCTTTCCACCTGTCATTGGCTCTGTCATTGGCTGCACAATTATTGGCAATTATGAATCATAAGTTAATCACTGCTATTAAAGCTGAGCGCTGTTGACTCAATTCTCTTCTCTGACTTCTAAACGATAATGTTTATTATATTGAATGGTTATATAGACTAAATTCTCTTCCTGCGCCATATTAAGAAAAAAGCCATATTAAGGAAAAAACGGCATCCTACAAGAAATTAATGCTAGTATCAAAGCTAGGTTTTTAAAACTTGTCACTGTGAAATATTTTAAAAAGACAGGCTTGATCAGACTTCAAAGAATTTTAAGGCATATCGGGCAACTGTTTTTAAGACACGACTGTTTGAAAAATGTCATTTTTTTAAAGTTCACACAAAAATAAAACAATGATAAATTCAACTCACATGATGCAGCCGAGGGCCCAGATGTCAGCCTCATAGCTGTGACCTAGTTTCTGAAGAACCTCGGGCGCTATGTAGTTAGGAGTACCACACACTGTCCTGAACACAAATAAAATCAGAGTGGTAACTAAGTTTGCTGCACTGATAACGAAAGTTCATTGACATAGCATACATTAAAAATAATAACAATAATCATCGTTTTTGACCTCCATTCTTATGCGTTACAGGCAAGCTTGCAATAGCATACATTACACAAACAAATAATTAAAAGTTAGCGTTTATCACATCGCGCATGTATTTTTAGAAAAATTTATATTTCTATATTAGCAGCATCTACATTCAGCCCATCATTAATTAACAAAAAGAACTTAACGCGTTCAAACGCTATAGTTTAAAATTCTATGTCAAGACCTTTTCCTTAAATTGTACATTCTATGTCATAATATTCCACAATCCGCAAATTACAACAAATACGATAGAGTCTTTTTTTTATATCGTTAACCAGGAACAATGTACTTAGGCAAGAGCAATGGAACACCCATATACCTTTAAAACTTCAGCATAATATGCAAATCAACGTACATTTTCTTCTCGCCCTCATACTCGATACGAGTGGCGAGCCCAAAGTCGGCGATCTTCATCTGCATCTGCTCATTGAGAAGCATGTTGCCTGCAAGCATCAGCGCATAGTACCGCTGTCAATGTTTGCGGGGGCCGTATGCCTAACTACAGCTGAGAACCAGATTTTTGACCAGATACATGCAATTAGTGACCAACCATAGACTGCGCGTAGTCTCATTCGTGTGGTAATTGTCTATAAATGCACAATCCAAGTTTCTTATTTCAACTCTACTCGAGGCTGAAAAATGAAAAAAAATCAAGAACTTTTTCAAATCAAGAGATGAGTGAGATTAAAACCACATTCTTGGCATTAGCAATATGCTGCCATAATTTCTGCAAACAGAGCGTATCTCCTTACTTAATCAGTTAGCTAACACTTTAAGCTGCAGGTTCCATCTCCTCACAAGCATCCAGACTTCTTCATCATGCCATCCTGCTGGCAATGCGGCCTATGCATGCATTTTAAGCTTTGAATCAGGTCAATATTCAATGAAGAAGCCATTGCTCACCGAGTTTCAGGTCCCGATGGACGATCCTCTGTGAGTGGATGTAGCGACACCCGCTGACGAGCTGCTGCATGTAGTAGCGCACCTCCGGCTCCGTGAGGGACTTGCGAATCTTTAGCACGTGCACCAGCGACTAAACAATCACAGCACAATCGCACAACGTGAATGTCTTTCAGGTCGACGCACAAAAACGAAAGCACATTCTAATGAAACTCCGGAGCAATGCTGTCAGAATATTGACGATTACTAAAAATAAATATAAAAACAATTCAAAATAATATGCATGATGTTGAGGTGACCAGCTTTGCACCAGTGAATTGCTAGAGTTGTAGGATTTAAATTCTAAAACGCAACAAGATGACAACACAAATGTTGACATTTATACTACCGTCACGGACTCACACTAACATCCAGAAATAAAAGACAGCTTAAGCAAATTTTAATTTACCGTCCCACTGTTAAAAATTAAGTAAATTCCTGTCAAATATGAGCCAAGAAATCAAAGACAGATATTTTTGCAAAATCACAAAATTACGAAATATTCACAAACTTACATTCAGTTTAAAACCAGAATTTCCGTTTCAGGTTCGCTAATATTTTCCAGTTCATCATTAGCCTACTTTCCTACAGCAGTCCTCCATACCTTTCTGCAGCAGTTCTCGAGGATCATGTACATGTTGATGTCGTCCTCAAAGAAGCTGTGGAACTCACAAACGTTAACGTGACGCAGACTTCTATGCAGCTCGGCCTCACGCACAATCTAGTCGAGCGAGCACGTAATATAAACAGCAACTCAATTCAGGATACGAACACCAAACAATGTATTTACTCCGCTGAGCGTAACCATACGCAATCAAGGAGCAGTTGTATAAATGAGAAATTTAATACAGCTTCTAAACGGTCGAACGCTGACAATGTTCGTTGTATTGTCAAAGCCACAGCCTAAAACGGTGCAAGCATAGGTGCAAGCGTCAACATCAATACCTTGCCTTTTACGCATTGTCATCGAATTGATGATTTAACTAAATAAATCAAATCTGGAGGGCATTACTTCTCGTCAATGAGGTCAAAATAATCAAGACACTGCGCCACACACATAATCAGAAATTCTTATTTTTCTAGGTGCTCTATACAGAATACATCAGCTTGTTCATTTTTTCATGACAAACTGTTAACAAACATTTACTAAACGTTTACGATGCCCTTCACTCCATCATAAATACAATGTCGTGGCATAATTATGGATGATTATTAATTTATTATTATTTATTATATAAACATCTCCAATATTGGTATTCACCATTGCGAGTTAACCTCGAGTTGGATCAATCAGCGGATTGAGTGACGTCACGCTAGGCATAGGAGATTGACAACGATCACTCTCAACTCGCTGATTGACCAACTTGAGGTTAACTCGCAGTGGTGGGTACGGATATTAGTGTAATCCAAATAGTATCACATAACTCGCACAGATGGTGGATATTGACATTTTTGTATTTTAGAAAGAAGAGCGCAAAAAATGGCCGAAAGGCCTACTTGGGCTAACCAGGCTTGGGCCTACCAGGTTATAAAAACAGTTTGAAATCTAAAGACACCAACAATTACTTTTTCTTTCTGCCGTGGCTTGCAAAGCCGTGTCTTCGCAATGATCTTTCCCGCGTAGATCCGATCTGTGTTGAGATCCCTGAGCTCGTAGCATCGTGCAAACCCTCCCTAAACAGAAATAGCAATTTGTGTAACGAGATCCGTGAGCTCGCAGCATCGTGCAAATCCACCCTGAACAGAAATAGTAATTTGTGTAACATCGATCCTCGTTGCCAGACCAAAGTAATTACAGCTGAAAGTCTATACCTAAGCAGACTACACTGTGAGACAAAAAAAACGTCACCGATAGGCCTACATTTCCCTTCAGCAGCGCTGTTAAACACACAAGTGTTGCGGCTGTCAACCCAGTGTTCGATAATTATTTATTTGGTTGGCGTCAGGAAGGGCATCCAGCCGTCAAAACTCAGCTCCAGCAGTCCTGATAAGGACGCAAACGTCTAAACCTGTGTAAAAGCATAGACATTAACGGAAGAGATGACAAAAAAGTTTACGTCAAAAAGTTAGTAGATAGTTTCTGATCATACAACACAAACATTAGTGTTGGCGTAACCTAACTGCAAGCATACACATCCTAACTGTAATTGTACTGTAGTGTTGAAATTGTATGAAAATTGAACAAGATTTGATAGAGATGTATGCTGAAGTGAGGCAATATAAGGTGAGGTAAGGTTTTGTTGCGCCACCTTGTTCTAACAACGTCATCGTTAATCTATAACACCAATCAGTAATTCAGAGTAGATCTAGGCTAAACAATTTCAGCAAATCAATAACGAAAACTATCGATTTGCAGCCTACGTTAAACGACAAACAATAAATTATCACAGGTAGAACTAAATTTAACACAATTTCATTTTTTAGTTAGTTTTATAACACAGTCGACAGTCGCGCTAGTCATACATGTGAAACAATAAACTCATACATGTTATCTAGTGTCAAGGACTGGGGCTCCTTCAACTTCATCGATTTTAATTTGGTAGTAATGAACCAGCATGGATATCGAATGAGGATATTGCATCTAATTTTAGTACCACATATCTGCTTATCCCAAAAAACCAGGCTGTAAATTCGACAATTTCCTCATTTATAAAGTAGTAACACAAATCTTGGCAGCACGGGTTCCATTATGATATAATACAAAAAGCTTCCGTTAATAACTAGATTTTTCTCAAACGACTCGGTTCAGGAATATACTGTCTGGGCCTACCAAGATCAATCGGTATCTAGATCTACAACAAACTAACCATGAAGTCAACCGGATATGAGAGATTTCACACGGTAGCGTTACAGCTGAAGGCTATAAATCAGATCGAAAGCATCGCACCTGTCATAGCAAATATTCAGCTAGCATTATGCAAACAAGCACCATATAAGTCCAACTTTCGAATTTCTTCTTTTTAAACTCCATATCATAGAAGCATCTCTTAGTTTGAACAACTGCTGCCGAAAGCGCAACCCCACACCCGCCAGTTAGGTATAATGCTATTTATATAGAATCAGGGCATTCTACTGTTTTAACACTGGATAGCAATCATGGAAGCAAATAACAATATTAACTTTGTAGGTTGTATCTCAAAGCTGATCTCTTTGTGAGCTCAGGAAGCCTGTAATGTATTGCCACAGAACGGATCAATTTCACTGAACAGCAACAGGCTCAGATTCAGGCGCCCTAGTTATTGTATGAACACGCTGAGAGAGGAGTATGAGAAACTGGTATTATGAGCACCGTGTCCATCTCACAAAAGACACAAACTTGGAGCTCAATACAATCAACTATTATCCACAATTAGCCTTGAAGTGTCACTTCGAGAAATACATCCACAAATCATTTGACGGCTTACGATGACATCCGAGTCCAGCGCTTCCATTAATTGGCGTCGTAGCGTCTATGACGCCAAAAAATTTGACCGAGACGCCATAAAATCGTACCCCGGCGTCCCGGAAGCCAAAATATTGTAGCCCGAGAGTCTCCAGAGGCCAGATTTCAAGAGTCTCGGCGTCGCTGTGATGGCACAGTAGGGTTGCGACGCCAAAAAATGAAAACTCTGGCGTCTCAAGACGACAAAACGCATGGGCCCTGGGGTCTGGACGCCAGAAAAAAGCTGAACGGAAGCCCTTCTAAAGTCTGCCGATTTCACACGTCCGTCAAGTTCTGCGATATGAAAAAAATTTGACAAAAGGATATAGATATGAAGAAAATTGGACAAAAGGATATAGATATGAAGAAAATTGGACAAAAGGATATAGATATAAAGAAAATTGGACAAAAGGATATAGATATGAAGAAAATTCAGTTAACAAGCAACTGTCATCAATCCAAAATGCACCAGGCTCACGCGGCGCTAGCAGCTGACATTGGCAATTCAATAATGTAGAATTGCTTCCCATTTAATTATGCTTAAAGCATCCTGGAGAAATAATTACCCCAGCTTAATTGTGGATAGATGGGTAAATGGAAAGAAATTTGATCCAGCTAGACCTAAGTGCACCGTTGCTGGCTATTACGCTATATATAATAATCAACAGCAGAGCATGGGACACAGCCCTAGCGTAGACTACACTGACACTATACAGCGCAAATCTGACCAAACCCAGATGCCAAATATAAACAAACAGTCAATTTGACGCATGCTGGGGTCATCAAGAACAGATTTCTTTGAAGCGCTTTCTCTGAACGCTGCATAGTAATTGAAGGTCTTTGTATTCCGCGATTGACTCCAAAATCTTTGAGAGAAAATACATCCCTATTTTACAAACAAAAGGCCTACCGCGGTAGTACTGCCTAGTCCAAATACATCACAAACAAATTCATTGACGGACTCTTTGCTACAAATTATGCATAAAATCAATGCCTACTTCCTTGTAGCTGAATAAAAAGCTACACATTTTGTGCTTGCTTGATGCAATGTGCCATGAACCACCAACAATGACATACATCTAACAGCTGGTCAAAGAAGAATGTATCACAATAATGCAATGGAAGAAGTCTAGAAAGTTGTACTGAACATTACAGTAGGTTTTACTATCATAACATTTATTTTTAAATTACAAAATTCACGCAAAATATCACTGCAAATCCCTAAAACAAATACTTGATAACTAAATTTCCAAACTGCCATGCACAGTGAAACCAAATAGGAGTGATTTATAAAACTAACTGTACTAGGCCAATCTCTAGGCTGAAAGAAGTCTTGTTCCCACGCGCCTGCAAATTATTTCACAATAAAAACTCCATTTCAGGGAAAGAGAATTGCTGCAAAGGTAATTCCAGTCGTTAGTGCCTTATTGTCCCAGCCCGCTGTAGACTGCAGCAGATGTCCTGTGAGCTTGCAGGGCTAATGAGAATGATGTGGAAACAAAGACTTGGTGAGCAAGGCGGAGTTCAAAGCGTGGGGTGAAACATAAATCTTAGTTACACTCTGACCTGGCGGCTGAAGATGAATTAAAAGCTCTGCCGTGCCTCCCCTAACATCATCACCGAGTGGACTACACGGGCAAGCAGTGATGCGACTGCCGCCACCGATAAATCACTAGATCTAGAGATGTGTGATTGAGACGGTGATTGAGAGATCTGATTCTGAAGGCAAAACCTTGATATCTTGGGATAGCTTTAAAAAAATTGTGATTATATAATTGCGCTTTGGATATTTTTGTCAAACGTGCAATCAAGGGATATTTCTAACTGAGATACCCAGATTCTAGGGATATTTTATTCTCGTTCAATGGTAACACTGCTGGCAAGATTAATTGAGTCATTCACTAACAGTCAAACAGAGCTAGTACTAGCTTTGTTCAATGTACCAGGCGCATGCTACGGTATGCTGCAACTAACAAATTTATGCACAACGCTGTTTGTTCAACCGTGGGAAAACGCTTGCTACAATTTATGCCACAATTTATGATACAATTTATCCTACGAATTTTCTTGTAACCAAATGAGAAGTTCTTAGTTATGAATTTAAAATAGTAAACATAGAGCGATTTCGAAATGGAATAATGTTACCTATTTACTGTAAAACAATATAAAAAATCTTTCACAAAAATCCAATTAGCTAAATTCTAGTATCGAAGTAGCTTTCATAAATGTTAACACCAACTGTCACTGGCTGACTATATAAGGGTCTCTTTCAACCATGCACATTTTGCCTGCAATTTTGCATGCAACCGTGTTAAGGCGGACGGACGACCGTTATCATGACAACGATTTCCTTAACTGCGTTTCTTGCACGGCTTGTTTCTTAACTGCGTTTCATGCATGGCTTGTTCCTTAACTGGGTTTTATGCATGGCTTGCATGAAACCCGGTTAAGGACAGTTTACATTGTAATATGCTTAACATGGGTGCATGCAAAATTGCATGCAAAATTGCATGCAAAATAAGCATCGCGGAAAGGAGGCCTTATGCAATTTGACCCTTCTTATAATCACAATCACACAATAATGAAAAGTTAAATATTTGGCAACTGAAAATTGACACTGACAATTTTTCATTATACGGCCACACCAAATTGACACTTGCAAACACTTAAATTACCTTTCCGAGAAGTTTTCCACGTTTATATGACGTGCTACTTCCGACGTCCGTGATGTAAATTTCGCGCACGCCCGGCACCCCCTCCCCCCTCAGCGCTCCCCCCACCCCCCTTGGCGTCTCCCTCTGCGCCTGGTTTGCCCACATTTCCTGCACGAACACGTCCCTCGCGCAAATCCCAATATCCGCACCATTGTTCCTCCTCAGTTCCCTAGATGGCGTCGGTGCCCCGTCGCAAAGCGCGATATTGCGCAGCGTCGCATCCAGGGGGCTGTAATACGAAGGCGGGGGCTCTTCATCCCCCGCGACAATTAGGGGTTCCTCCACTACGCAATCCGCCGTAAAATGCTCCCTCCCGAGATTCGGGCGAAATTTTTCCGTCGGGACGTAGCATTCGGAGATCGGCGGAGACTTTTTCGTGCGTTGGAAGAGCCCGAGTCCCATGCAGCACGTGGTTGGTTCATCGGATTTGGTCGAGCGGTGGCCATTTTGTCTGGCGGAGGAGGAGAAGGGGTGGCGTCGTCGGAGCAGCATGGCGGACGCGGGAGTGGACGCCGGCGACGCCTTTTGAATATACGAGCGCTGTCACGCGCACGACGCCAAGTCATTGAGCGCGTAACAAAAACCTGAGTGAACCAAAATGATGCAAACAACAATATTAATTTAGTTTTTGCATCAGCAGTCTAAGTTACTTAGTATATAATGCATAACTTAAGAAAATAACTTAGCATATAACTGCATGCATTGTATGATTATAGTTTTAAGTTTTACAGCTAATAGTGCCAGATTAATCTAATCATATATTTGAAGACCAAAAACATCAATCTTAATTTGTACAAAATTGAGAATGCGTCCGTGACCGGCTGCGATTAAGGGCACTAATCACCTGTCAGGCATCACTCTGCACTACAGTGCAACAGTACTGGTGAGTGGCAATCTCTACCTGAAGCATTCTTATACTTGAACAGAAGTCAATATTGGTACCTAACCTGCTCCAAACAGTCGTCTAAACACTACAGAACTTAATTAGTATTCTTCAACCTCAGATTTTCTGTAAACATGAATTGTGCATGAATTGTAAAAAACCAGATCCAACCTGGTCTTTAACACGCCAAGTTGGCAAATCTGGTGGGACACACCATGCCCAGTATTAATTCAGGCAATTTGATCAATACAGATTGCAATGTAACTCTTTGTCAGCCTATGTTTTATATAATAGGGCTAAGTACGGATAAAATTTAAAAGTCGCGAGTGGCACTCGTTCTTATAAAAATTATGCATACACGTATGCTTTTTAAGATGTTAACTCCTATAAAATATGAATCATCGTTTCATAAATGTGCCAAAAATAAGCTCAGCAGCGCACAACAAAATATTTTGCCAGCATTTGTCAGCCATCGAATGATGGCTAAGTAGGTCTGACGTTTGTAAAAATTACTAATTAGATAGTCTACTATGCCAGAGTAACTTTTGTTACCCTATACTGTTTTCTAATAATATTCTACACATTTGAATTTAACAACAATATTTTCTCTCCAGCCTACACATCTATCCTTAAGAGTATGGCTACAAAGTCTACAAACAAAGAATAGGCTGATGGCACTTTTTTGAAATCTCCGCACAGTAAAAACCTACTGGTTAAGTAGAAAATACAGCAAGCATTTATCACTAGCCTTGTATGTCCAACAATGTCATTCAATTCGCTCGCGTCTCACATTTTAAGATCCTATTATTAGGTACAGTATGTCGTGTAGTTTCCATGCATTACGGTACATGCCATGCAGTTTCACAGTCATTACCATCACAATGCTAAAGCATAGGCCTACAAAACAGCGCACCTGTGTTTTACGCGTATTCGACGCCGCAGCAGCTAGGCCTACATGTATCCTACCACTCTCAACCCAGCGATCGTCCTTCCATCATTACCACACGCCCATCTGCGTCATTTACATACTCCACTCAATTGAATCTACAGTTAGACCTAAATACCCTTCAAATACGCCTACACTATAAATCTATTCCTGATAATAATTATCTAATGTTGTCGGCTTAATTAAAGTGCTGAAGTCCGAAGATATTGCTGCGCCGCTTTGTTGAGTAGGCAGCCAGGCTACGGCCGCTACAGCCTAGAGACCCTAGAGCCCACCTAGAGCCCCAACCAGTACGCTAAAGCAGACAGCCTGTCGGTCACAGCCTACGACACCAGTGTGGCCAGATCAAACTTTACCAGAGTGCTCGATTTTCATTAGTGACAGTACGGCAGGCCAAAAGACGTACTAGATCTGAACAAAATATATGCTCTTTTGTACAAATTGATCACAATTCACAAAAATTGGCCATCATTTTAGAGATAAATTCCTATTTCTACGTGAAACCCTCAGCTTTCGAATAAAAACTCTGTTTTGACAGCAAAACATTGATAAATTTCACAAATGAGGTCTGCTAGGTAGTAGCACGGTAGTAGGACTACTATAATAGACCGATGATGTTGTTGTTGTTTTAGCCCCTTGCGGGGAAAAAGTGATGCCCCATTTGACCAGGTGATGGTCGCTGGTGGTGGTTCCACCGTATCTGGTAAGCATCGTACAAGGACACTCGTGGCTGACGAATCTACGAGCCTATTAGACCACCCTTGCCAAAGGGTGCACGAAGATAGATAGAAGATACTTCTTTCAAGCGTATCAACTAGTAGACCAATCGATACTTTATACACAGCACTATACTAGGCCTACAAATTACAATGCACAGATTATTTTTCCTAAAAGAATATAACTACTACTGATAGACTGATAGTGCTAGATAATGGCCATTGGTCGCACTGCAGAACCCTGGCCCCTCCAAACCACCAAATACATTGTAGGCCTGTATTATTGTTCCAAACCCAATGGTTAAAAATTTGACTCATCACAGCATAGCAACCGTTGAGCCTCAACACTTTTATTTATTTGTAAGCGTGTTTCCTACAGGATAATTAAACCTATCACAGCCCAGTCTAGACTTACTACCGAAATGGATCTATCAAATTTACCTCAAAGAAAACGGACCATTGAAAGTACCAACGACGAAACAACTTACTAAGTATTTCAATTTATTTTCTAAAGCAACTGCAAACACACACTGTTGAACTAGACACCGGTGGGCGGAAGTAAGAAACCGCAGTAAAAAGTAAGTTACACGTTAACAACCGTGAAAAAGTATCAAAACTTCTAAAAGCAACACAAGAACAAAAACAAATCACATTTGTGCGATATCAACGAATAAATATCAATAAATTAACAAATTAATTCAAGCTGATCAAATAATAAGTGATTTCAAAATTTGATTGTAAAAAGGTAAAACATTTTCTCATTACACTGAATCACTGGGTCTGCCAACAAGAGTTGTCAAATTTTTTATACAAACTACGGTCACAAACAAACCAACAGAAAAAACAAATCACAGCTATTGCACGCTGTGTTATTATAGCTGAACTGAGCTCAACTATTTAGGCTAGAGCAGTTTTCCGCTTTTCTATCATCCACGGCCAACTTTAAACAATCTAAAAATATCTCAGAACAACGCATTGCACACGGAAGCCAATTAAAAAAAAAATTCAGGGAGAAATCGTCAACTGCTCAGACAACTAGACATAGTAAAACCTGTCAGCTTTGCAGGTGATTGACAATACTGAACAAGGCGCTGGCATGCACAGCGGTATTTTGCTTAACCGTTGTGACAAATAGGACTAGGTAGCGACTGGTCAATAGAATTGACGTGCATGCTTGACTATCGTGGCACACAAATTGTAGATGGCGACTGAAGAAGAGACCTCAACTACCGTCGTATGCCAAAGGACTAGAGGACATTAATTAACGCTTGCTTACGCTTAGCCATAGCCCTACTTAATATTATGCTAAACAATCGAGAAAAATAATACTTAACGACTGACACATAACAAAATTGCCCATTTTCGCGAAGGCGCCGCGAACAAATGCCTACAACGTTGTAAACAAAAATGTTCGCCCGCTGCTGCGCTTTCAGAACCGCCGATCTAATCGAAGAGACCAAAGCCCATGTCTTCGTCCTCCGATCCCTCTTTCTCAGACTCGGCCTTCTTCTCTTCTTCTTTTTTTTTCTCCGCAGCCGGAGCAGCGGCTGCTGTGGCCGCAGGAGCGGCGGCGGCAACAAACTTGGATGGATCTTTGAGGAACTCCTTCACCTACGATAGGATGGAAAACCATTTGTAGAACAAATCACTACAAAATAATTACTGCATAGTGCACAATTTTGTAATTTTAAAAAGCTCAATAAAAACTTTAACTACGTAATAATTAACACGAGGTACAGAATTTTTTTCTTTTAAAAGCCTCAAAAAGTTTAAAATTTTGGAATGATACTTAACTTAGCCTTCGCTCCAAGTGTTTAAGGCCAAGCTGAAGACTGAATTGTTTGAAAAGGTCGTACTCTTGATCCTGCTGCACTGCCGACTAAAATTATTCTAGCTTTATTACCTGCCTAAAATTATTCAGATTGTGCAACAGCCTAGAATTCGTCCCGTGTTTGTTACGCCGCTATATCAAGGTTGTTTCCTAAAACAACTATCATTCAAATGAGCAATATCTGTACAGTAAAGCAGACCGAGCCCAGATTAACTCACGGTCTGAGCTTCCTTGAACTCGATGTCGGTGACGGCTGCGATGGCGAGCAGGTTCTTGAATCCGTTGATGATCGTGTGAGGAACCGAGACGAGCGTCGGGTAGTTGATGGCTAGCGACAGACTCGCTACATTCGTCACGCACTAACGACAGAATAGTTACACTGACAGCTGTGCAACTTTCATACTATCCGTAATGCATACAAAGTATCTTATCTCGATTTAAAATGCAAGGTAAATACAGGCCCAGGACAGGGAAGACAGAACATTTAAACTGACTGCTGTAAAACTTTCAAGCCATATTCAATGCATACGAAGTTGAATTTAGTGTGCAGCTAAATGCAATATAAATATAAAAGAAGGCTTCTAGTCAAGAAACGCATAAAATTCAATCTACTGAACTCTCAGCGACGTAACGAGGCTTTCCGTAATTAACTTTAATCAAGCAGTTTTTGCTAAATATTTCTTTGACATCAATAAATTTAAACGTACACAATTGTATCTTCAAAGCGGCATACGCCGACATACGTCAACAGCGCACACTGGGCATTGCAAAGTTTGACCATACACTTTTAAAACACACCTCGACAGCACATGCGCACTTTGTGCTTTAACTCACAGTGCGTGTGATTCATAGGAGCAATAGCGCCAATGACAACAAAGGCATTCAAAACAATATATGCATGCACGGAGATACAGTCAGCAATTTATTAAACAGCGTCGGTGTACCGCTAAAAATCTTGCTCGAATGTCATCGTCGGTGATGCTCAGTATGGCCAGCTCAAAGATGGTTCCCTGATCGTATACTGCAGCGCATGCAAGAAATGTAATTTTATCGCTACAGCTTAATAGCAACAATAAATTAAAATAAATTGATCAGTACCGAGCAGAGATCCAACCCGTGCTAGCGCGACAAATGGCTGGAAAAACCAAGACGATGAGGAAATGAATCCAACGTCTTTATACAGTAACTATTTAGATTTTAGAACGCACTAAAACGCAACAATTCAATACAAGAAATAACAGAGGAAGCTCCATTTGAGCATGCATGTATGCAAGCTCAAAATTAAAGTAGCTAATTTTATTTTCTCAATCTAAGGCTCAAATGGAATAAATCGCTATTGTTACCACCGAATCTGTCGATGATAAAAATTCAGATTGACACTAAGGATCCATTAGTAGATGGCGCACCCATCTCGATTTGCAGTCCGTAGGTGAAGGGCGATATGTTAAGCATGTTGAGGAGCGTCGCCTCTGATGCGCCCACCTTGTCCCCTGCCTTGATCAGCCTCACGTCATTCTGCATCCGCATTTGCATAAATTATATACTCATGTCATTCTGCATCTGCATTTGCATAAATTATATAATGTCATTCTGCATCTGCATTTGCATAAATTATATAATGTCATTCTGCATCTGCATTTGCATAAATTATATACTCATGTCATTCTGCATCCACATTTGCATAAATTATCAACATTTATTATATATTAGTCCTGAGATATGAATCTATATATCTTAATTTTGCATGGTCAAGGTCACAGGCCAATTACACTTATGCAGGGCTCTATCTTGGCTTTGCTAGTGAATTTCTCAATTAAATACATGTATACATTTACACTTCTTTGGCCACTTTAGCAGACAAGAAATTCTTCAAAGGCTTGAAAATGGCATCATCTTACAAACGCATAAAAAAAATCACCCAACTACATGTTGAGAGTCAATCACAACATGCAAGTATCATACATGACATATTATTTTCACTCAATTCAATTGATTTTATAGGGAAATCGGAAATACCCTAAGTACAAAAAACGAATTTAAAACAAGGTTTTTCGCATAAAAACCTGATCTCGTTTTTAAAAGTTTCTTAGTCCCACTTATAACCCACCAGGATTTCAATGGTTCCCTTGGATATTTTTGTCTGGATGGACAGCGCCTGGAAGAAGGACGTCTTCTCCGGGCCGAGGGTCGTCAGCTGTGACGGCACGGTGACGTCGAGGTTGGCGATGGCCCCCGCCTTGGCCGGCGCGGCAACCTTGTTCTCCTGCACGATGCGCGCCACCTCAGAGAGGTCGCCCTTTGTGAAGACGAGCCCCACGTTGCCCTTGATGTACGGCAGCAGTCTGTGCGACAGCGAGTGAGCAGGAAAATTGAATATTGCACTTAGTAGGTTATACTGGAGATCAAGATCAAGATTTTGAGTAAATAACACAAATGAATAGGCTCAATACTTTGAAACCAATGTCAAAATTTATTTTGTTGGCGCTTTTTTCAAACAATCAGAATTTTGACAGAAATAAACAAAAACTAGAACGGATGCAATATTAACATAAATAGCTAATTAATTTTTACTTAACACACACTGCAGTCGCAATTTTAAAAAAGAGGCACTTCTCAAGGGCAGCGTTGTTCTCGAGGTGACGGCGAATGGCCTTCCTCATCATAGTGTTCTTGCCCATCAGCACAACTGCAACACCAAGACATCGCTTCACGTCAACCCATCTACAACTTCAAAGTAAAATAAATTTTATTTAAGAACATCATCAAAAAATGGATATGCATAATTGCACATCTAAATTTAGATTCACATGCGATGCTTTCAATGCATCATCAAAAGAGATTCACAGGGCTTATTCCAAAATGTGGATATGAAGCAACTAAATAAGTACTATTACACTCAGACGACACGTATACAAGGTAGCACATACGACACATACAAGGAAGCACAGAGGGAAATTAGCGCGACATAAAAAAAAAGCAAAAAGAAAATCTGTAGCCTAATAAGAGAAAATAATGAAAATAATGAATTAGTTAGCAGCAGGACGTACCGCCGTGACCGCGCAGAGCAATGCGAATCTTCTGCATCTGACGCGACCCCACGTTGTCCGCTCCGACGATGAAGCACTTCGGATACTCATCCATCAGAGTCTTCAACAAGTCGAATAATATGTATTCAAACCATACCATATCGTGTGCAATGTATACGCATTATGCACATCGTAACTCTAGACATCTAAATATGATCAGTAAGCAGAATACGCGTAGAATACCCTTACACTATTTCACTTTAAAAAAAATTATGACTTTTGAGATTATTTAACCATACGAATAGCACAAAACGAGTTAAGCCATGTTGAATGTAACGTTTTCAAACGTAATACAATAATACACACAATGTTCTATCTAACCTAACAAATTGTAAAAATACAAGTAATCGATAAATCTACCGTCATCTTGTCGAAGTAGCTCGACTTCCATGCCGCTCTATCGTCCTTGACCATCTTTGCAGCGCTCCTTATCGAGAATGCACTGAAATAATTATGACAGCAATACAAGTACATCTTTTGTACAGCAAAAATGAGATCAAACACACAACTAAAATTATTGTTCGAAAATCATTAATATGTCGAACTAGCATCAATCCCCGCAGCCCCCTACGGCACCATTTAATTTCATTTCGTGTCTAACATGCTATTCATTACATAAAAGGGCACTGCATCGCGGTGAGTTGAAAAATAAAACTATTTCCCTTGAACTCGTAAACCGTTAGGCCAAGTTAATGCTGTTGATAAAAATCGTCTAATCACCGGGGGGGGGGGGGGTGTGAATCCGGGGCGTCCTTATCAGCTGACCTTGTGCCTAACACGCTAAGAAAACATTCCGGATATCAATTCGGAATTTCAGATTCGCTAAAAAGCGAATGTAAAATAAAACTTCACGAAATTAGGCCCAACTCGAAATCTTGCAAACTAATTTTATAGAACTTTATTCACCTCACGGCAAAAGCAACATAATAATACGCAACTCAATAAAATAAATTAAATAAACAGTTGCCGCATATACAAAATTACACAACCATCGATGATGCTACCAGGCATTGCATGAATAATATGATCAATCTACGAGTTATCCATATTGCTGAAAGAATTATTTATAATATTAATTGACCAAGAGTATGCATATGTTTCAGCTGAAAATTATTATATTGCTATTGCTGCTTTCTTCAAGTTTCGCTGAAACACCAGCTCCCAATAAAGTCCTAGTTGATTATTAATAAGACCAAATTTGGAAAGATTGTCTTAACTAAAGAGCCTAATTATATGAATTATATTTAATGATATTGACAAAATGTAGCAGAAACAGTGATTACGCTAAATTACTGCTGGTTGCTCGACCTCGACTTAAATTCGATGTAGTTTGGTGATCCAAACTAACCAGTTAAATTATTCGATACAATTTTCTCATAAATATCCATTGGATAATTCGGACTACAAAATTAAATCGCACTTAAATCGAGGTCGAGCAACCAGCAGTTAGTGTTCTGCAAAAACTGTTGTGCAATTTCGTTGAAACACTAAATAAATCTTGCAGGCCATGCCCATAAACATGCCTAAAGCTTATTCAAGAAAGAAAGTTGGTTCCAACATTGCCCTCGGTTATCCACTTGTGAACGCTTGATTTGATGTATCCCCACCACGGGGAGTGTCGCTCTTGTTAAAGTGCCAGCCCTCGGCTACCGTTCCCTGATTTACAGAATCCTCCGGGCTCCCGACTACGCTGCGGCGTCAGCCGTCGTTAATGTTCCATCTGAGTTATATACGCCATACCCTCGTGGACCGAGGGACCGGCGTCCCAGCCTCCCATGCAGGCCAGCCCGGCGCACTGAGGAGTGATTTGTTGGCGCCGTGAGAGCTTGTTATGGGATTGAGTGCGTCCACTTTATCGGGAGCGGTTTCCTTGATTTTGACGTGTATATGCAGCCGAGTTCTTGAGAAAATTCTGAGTTCTGCGAATCATGCGAATTGTTGGGCATGAGGGCTAAAACCTGAAACTACGCGTTGAAATCGCGAATAGGCCCACATCGTACGTGTACATGCATAGATGCAGGCTAGTGAAAGAGGCTAGGCCTATAGAAACAGTTAGCGTACAATGTAGCCCTACACACGGCTAGAACAAACGCTAGACTAAGCTACGCATGTTCATTTACAATGCACAATTGGGTGTTTGTAGGCTTATATGCAGGTCTGCTGCTAGTTTCAGCGCACAAGATATATAATCAAGATTTTAGCCTACACGTAGATAGTTCTCAATGGAAATGATCGTTTCGATGGTTAGGCGTTACAAATGTCATACACATGTAAGCCTACACGCGGCGTCTGTGATATAGGCCTACTCAACTTTGAGCCACACTTTGGAACGCTGCCCCTACTGTATAGAATAGCCTACGGACTCGAAATGAAGAACGATCTCCCCGCAGACAAATAAAGATAGGCCTATAGGGCCTACTCTCAGGAAAAAACGATACTTTCAAGAAGATAAAACTGACATTCAGATTTCTTCGGAGAATCAAACCGGCGTGTAAACCCCCAGCAGCAGAGACCCACGAGACATGCGCGAATAGGCTATAGGGGCCTATCCCTTACGTCTATTATAATAATTATAGACCTGCCACCACCTGAGAGGCAGTCTCTTTGATTTCGCAGGGCGGCGGTCTTGGGTCTAAAGTGAAGAATTCGAAATCCTCAAGGCAAAACCCGGAGGAGTTGCAATGGATCTGATTCAATGCATACACAAGTAGCAGTCCTAGATCAATCACCGTCGTTTCTGTTGAATCTATACTGAAGAACATAGTTGTTTAATTTCCAGCAGCGGCAGGAAACAGGAGAACAATGCCGCATAGTTAGGCCTATAGAGCCTATCAGTGCTATATTCAATAGGCGGCCCGCGGGCCAGATCCGGCCCACGAAGGGCCGTCAAGTGCCCCCGAAGGCGGTCCATGAAGTTAAAAAAGTTTAAAGTATATTTTGGATCAATTGAAAAAGATAGCCGCTTTAATATGTATAATAAATTAATAACTTTAGCAAAATGCAGGTTATCCAAAATACAGTTTGAATCATATATCCTACTAATAATTTGCTATCTAAATTGCGTATTCGGCACGGTGAACATTTATGATACCACATAATTAAATGAAACTTTAGTATCAATTATATTTGGTTTATTACTCAATCCGGATTTTAAAATGGCTCCGGCCCGCGATGCCATTTTAGATTTTTTGTGGCTCCCTACGCAAACTAATTGAATAGGCTACCTCTGGCCTACCTCTGGCCTACCTCTGGCCTACCTCTGGCCTACCTCTGGCCTACCTCTGGCCTACCTCTGGCCTACATGTGGCCTATGTGTTGCAGTTTGTTTAGAAACAATAAAACAGTTACGGTAGCTCACCGGAAGAAGTGTTGAGAAAACAGCGTTCGTTTCTGCAACATAGACCTACTTGTAGGTGTAGGCCTACATATAGGCCCGCATGACATCGTGGCCTATGTGGATGAACACACGACATGCGCCCTTCATCCTATACAGTACAATGTCATGGTGATAAGCGCAGATCGAATAGCGAATGCCAATAGCCATGATACTGCTGCGGTTGAATATGAAAACGATGGAAGAATGCTTAAAATTTATAAATTCTGTCATCCGCTCTCGCTTAAAATTGAATGTATCAACAACCATCCTGATTCGGTATTCGTTATGCGCCATAAATGGACTACATTTTGCCTAAGGTAAAATTCAGGGCCTATAACCACAGTAATTAGAATACGTATAACAAATATAATCCCTCCAACCAACACTGCTTAGTCTATGCCTATGAAGATAATAAGATCTAACACATCTACGAAGACACACAAATTGACACAAAGCAGCAATAACCAAGGATGCGCTAACGCGATTGTTGCGTAACCATGCTATAATCATGCACGCATGCTACGTGTCCGTGTAGCTTGTACACCCGTCTTTGAGCTACAAGCGCGGGGTAAGAACGCACGTGTAGCCGTGCGTACGCATTAAAAGTGCCAACATTTACTTTACTTTTGAACTAAGCTTATAACTAAACAAAAGCGTCATACGTCCGGACGATTTCGGTGATAGGTCACCCTCTCACGCCTCGACAAACAATTTGAGCAACAGATCTTAATTCGTCCTAATCAACCATGGTCATTGTCAACTTATTGATAAATAACTGGATTTCTTCATTTCGCGGCGTTCGCGTCGTTCTTCAGCTTGCGTTCTGTGGCTGAGAGAACCGCTAGAGGACTCCCGTCGTTCTCTTGTTCTTTCATCGTCAGCGGTTCGTTGATCGTTCGTCGGTTCTGACAAAGGGACACTGATTGCTGACCCTCCCTCAAATCATCAAGACGGACCTCCAGACCTCCTGCAGGCAGCATATTCGCCATGCGCGCTGAATTCACATAAACATTATGCTTCACTCACATTCAGTGTTGTAGGCCATCGTATTGAAATTACACATATTACAATTATTCGTTCAAATTCTGTAAAAGTAATTTTTGTACTTGTATTTTACTAACTTTTGAGATACTGAGGAGTAGGCCTAATTTAAAACACGATTATGGTACAGGCCTCTGTACTGTACAGGTACGTCGGCCGACGTATACCTACCTTTAATACTGTATACTTATAGAAGCATTTAGAAATACTTCTACAAAGCATTTAGTGTTCTACTATTACTTTAAAGAGGAGTTCAAAGTAGTTTTTCAGGCCCACAAGCATTTTCAGGTATAAGCAGTATAAGCAGTGTAAGCAGTGTAAGCAGTGTAAGCAGTGTAAGCAGTGTAAGCAGTGTAAGCAGTGTAAGCAGTGTAAGCAGTGTAGCAGTGTAAGCAGTGTAAGCAGTGTAAGCAGTGTAGCAGTGTAAGCAGTGTAGCAGTGTAAGCAGTGTATGCAGTGTAAGCAGTGTAAGCAGTGTAAGCCGTGTAGCAGTGTAAGCAGTGTATGCAGTGTAAGCAGTGTAAGCAGTGTATGCAGTGTAAGCAGTGTAAGCAGTGTAAGCAGTGTAAGCAGCGTAAGCAGCGTAAGCAGCGTAAGCAGCGTAAGCAGCGTAAGCAGCATAAGCAGTGTACGCAGTGTAAGCAGTGTAAGCAGTGTACGCAGTGTAAGCAGTATAAGCAGTATAAGCAGTGTAAGCAGTGTAAGCAGTATAAGCAGTGTACGCAGTGCAAGCAGTGTAAGCAGTGTAAGCAGTGTAAGCAGTGTAGGCAGTGGGACGTGAACCCATAATCACGGCTAGGTCTATACCTAGCCGTATATAGGCCTAATCTAATTAATTTACCTATGGACTATGATTTATTATGTTATTTATTATAAGATCATGTTTATTTAGGCTTATCATCTGCAAATGTTTTAGCTTGAAACGTGACAAGCCATGAAGGAGAAAAAGAGGATTTAAAGTCATCATAATGTTAGGCTGTTTAGCCTCTCACAAAGCTTCTAACGTCAAAACCAACGAGCTTCTAATGCCACTTGGAATGAAATCGGCAGGGATGAGTGGCGTTGATAGGATTCTGATAATTAAAGGATTGTTTTCATAGCCTAGCGATAAGGTTTATAAGGACTTACATTACAAGAGGCTTAGAGCCCCTTGATATGACCCTACCGTTCTTAGCCTGGCAGCACCCTCCCCCGTCCCTGCCACCCCCGCCGCACCCCCCACACCCCACCCTCTCGCACCACCCCCCTCCCCCCGCACGGCAACGCCCGCACAGCGCTCGGTAGAAACTCTGCCGAAAGTTCTCCGAGAGGAACGCGTAGAGAAAGGGATTGACGCAGCTGTTCATGTATGCCAGACAGGTCGCTGCGACCTTCAAATCAAATCAGATTAATTTAATTTTAATTTATTTTTTTCACATTTATTACTGCATCACAAGTATCATTACAAGAGTCAATTTCAGATAATGAAGTAACAAGGTCAAGGCAAAGTCGAATATCGATGAAAAGGCACATGCCATAGCCTAACCCTAACACATCAATAATTAATAAATATACATTTCATGCTAGAAGTGAAATAGTAAGAGTAACAATTTTTTGGAGTAATAAAGATGGATAAAAAAGACCTTTGCAAAGAATAGCGCCGGGCTGTCGGACCCCGTGAATGCCCAGAAGTAGACGAGCATGAATGCGTGCAGCGGCAGCCAGCAGAGCGCGAAGACTGAGATGACCACCACGACCTTGGGGCAATAATTATGCTAATCTGTATTGCTACATAGTCACGTAATCGGTCAATTATACTCAAACTCGATTATGCAACATAACATAATAGATACGCTAGCTTCGGCGCCCGTCACAGATCATCACATCATCATCACATCGTCATCACATCATCATCACATCATCATCACATCGTTATCACATCATCATCACATCATCATCACATCATCATCACATCGTCATCACATCATCATCACATCATCATCACATCGTCATCACATCATCATCACATCATCATCACATCATAATCACATCATCATCACATCATCATCGCAACATCATCACATCATCCTCAACTTCAACTTCTCTACTGCACTCCACCCTATTGGATGATTATTTGCAGGGCTGACGAGATTAGGCACCTTTGCCAAGGGTGCGCGAAGTGACTCAAAATCTTTTGCCGCGGCCGGGGTTCGAACCGACTCTCTGCCGCACTCGCAATCCGAAGTCCGCGACTTAGACCACTCGGCCACAACGCTTCGCCAAAGTCATCACATAATCATCACATCATCATCACATCATCATCACACCATTATCGTATAATCATCACATCATCATCATATCATCATCACATCATCAATCCTGGAACCTGGCGAATCTGATCCAGAGTCAGTTGGACTGTGAATGCTAGCGTAGGTGTTGTGGTTGATCCAGTTTTCCAGCGACGCTTCACGAATTAAATGAAGAAGCCTTCTTCATTTAATTCATCATCCGAATCATCATCCAAACATCAACACCTCATAACGCCGAGGAGTGTACAGCGCCCTATGAATGACTCGTGACACGGCGCTCTATAAGTTGCCCGGTGAAATAAAAAATGTAAACAGACCATGCGCGTGATGCGTCGGTTTGCGCGCATACGTTCGTCCACTGCCGCGCGGCTGCGACCGTTGAGCACCGAGGCGGAGACGGTCGGCAGGCGGCGCAGCATCAGGGCGTAGAACGCAGAGACGGACACGAGAGGGAGCACGTAGCCGAACGTGAAGAAACACGCATAGAACGCCTGCAGCGCGGAGCGGAGATATTGGAATAGATGACAACGAAGTAATCCAACGCAAAAATCGAACCGTGATTTTGGGCGCGCACGAAAAAAATGCAAATGGTAGAATGTTATGGTTTCCATATCAAAGTCCTAGATCTCGAGGAAAGGTTACATTTTTCAGCATTACCTACATTTTCCGTGTCCAAACGAAAACTTGCTTCTCGATACCCCTGCCGTAACGTTAATTTCTACAAAATACTCCGTCTAAAAATGCTCTCAACATTTTCTCATCCTTGTCTCCGCATTTTTCTCTATTTTTCACAAATTGGTTGGTCTCTACCCTTAGAATAACCCCTGCTGACGATTATTATATAAACTTAGGCCTTTTTTGGTGGCGTTTTATAGGGCAACACACTAAGGCCCAGTTGTTCAATAGGGAGTTATTTGGTTTTAAATGATCAAAGAACAAAAATGACGTCACGGTCTAATCAGATCATGCAAATTCGATCCAGGATTGTTTCTACAACACGCCAATATTGGAGAGTTGTCCAAACAATCCTGGATCGTTCAACTACGGTTCCAATAACTCTCTATTGAACAACTCGGCCTAAAACACGAGTTAAATTTAGAGCCAGGATAAAAAAATCACATCCACTCGTGGGTCTACTTGGATCAAGTCGTGTTAGACTATGTAGCTAAATATTTTTACTTATTTCAACATTCGATATCCCATCTAGCCTACATTAAAAGAATGTTCGCTTGACTAAAACTGAGAAAGCAAACAATTAGTAAGAATAGGTCTAATCAGACTGGTCTATCGCGTAGTAGAACTTGACCGAATTTAATGAAGAAGACCGAGCAGTGGGTCTAACACAGGATAGAGATCCGGAGACCGGAACAATGACGCCTAGTGAGCGGATATAAAACTAATTTTTTTTAGATTCACCAACTACATAGCAGACTTTCATCAATAAGGCTTTTGCGTCTAAAATTTGTCAAATATGAAATATCCGGCATAGTAGGTCCTTACAACCGTGGCTTTGAGGTCAAATGGAATTTTAAAATTTTTATACATTTCGTTAATTCTCGAAGACAATGCTACATGTACGCTACGCGACCACGAACAACGATAATTGGCGTCACATACAGGAAATTGAACGCACTACAACTTGGCCGACTAATAAATCAAAGAATTGATGAAGCTCAGTTACATTGATTTTTAAAATCACATCGTCGAGCCCGATCAAACACACAGAGTACACAGCGCCTTACCATGCCGTTAATATTCTGCTGTGTCGTATCGCCGTCCGCCCAGATCTGGACGTTAGTACAAGTCGCCTTGTAGTAGACAGTCCCGAGGTGATACGTCTTATAACGCACCAGATCGAACTGAATCCACACGGGCACGTTCAGCGCGCAGATCAAGACCCACATCGCCACTATCACCACGGACGCGTTGCGTTCCGTGCGATACGTCATCGAGTCAATGGG
This sequence comes from Chamaedrilus cognettii, assembly GCA_034695025.1. Classification (NCBI taxonomy): domain Eukaryota; kingdom Metazoa; phylum Annelida; class Clitellata; order Enchytraeida; family Enchytraeidae; genus Chamaedrilus; species Chamaedrilus cognettii. The sequence continues at coordinate 28,852 of JAQIWG010000722.1, forward strand.
ATGCACCACCGCCAGGTAACGATCGAACGCCATAAGAACCAACGTATACACGCTGACGTACGCCGTCACGTTTATGACGTAGTTGTACATCTTGCACCCCAGCGCCCCCAGCGGCCAGCTCGATACCGCGAACGCCACGGCCGTAAACGGGACGCAGATGATAATGAAAAGTAAATCGGCGACGGCGAGGTTTATAATGAGCGCGTTGGTCGTACTTCGCATGCGAGAGTCTGCCAACACGACGGATATGACGAGCAGGTTGCCTATCAGGCCGAAGAACGCTACCAGACTGAATATGACGGGGACGATGATTTCCATGACAACAAAGACGCAGCGGATGACGAAGGGTAATTCTACCACGCCGGGGACTGGGGTGATTAGCGCGGATTGGTCGTCAGAGACCTGTGCGGGGGTGAGGTTAGCGAACTCTAGCGAAGACTGATTCATGGTGATTGGAGCTTGAAGGAAGGGTGGATGATGCAGAACGGACACAAATTGATTCTGAAACAAATACAAATACGACAATATATATTTTCTACACTGCAATCGACCTACAACTCCTTTACTGTGATGATACCATGATGCATCATCATGGTCGTTAATCATTGAGTTTTTGCAATTGTCGGATTTTCTACTAGGAAAACGTGCATCGAGCGTAAGAACGGGGCTTAATTGCGTTAAGTTTTTTTATAGTAGCGTCCAGACACCAAGATCGCCTAGGCGTTATGTCGTCTCGTAACGCCAGGGTCTTCAGTTTTTGGCGTCGCAAGCCATGATTTGAATGTGGAGTCTGTAAGTGAGGGATTTAAACAGTGCATCCATTTGGTTTTTGGAAAAGAATCCTCCCCAACCGATGTAATTTATCTAAAGGAAGGAAAAAGTCTCCGTCATCACCTCCCTCCACTCCCCCGGTCGTGAGTTCTGCACGAAAGGCAAAAAGTTTCCGTCGGCTCAAGAGTTTAGTTCGGACCGGTAACATTTACTTCGGAACATGTTAGCCTGTGCTTTCTTGAGACTTGGAGCTTTCATGTGGAGACCATAATATTCCTTCAATATAGCCTCCTAATCCCTGCCCCCTCCTAATCCCTGCCCCCTCCTAATCCCTGCCCCCTCCTAATCCCTGCCCCCTCCTAAT
>JAQIWG010000723.1:0-29984 GCA_034695025.1 Chamaedrilus cognettii
GTTACAAGGAATAAAGTTAAAATAATGGCTAGGGTATCAAACATATTGTTTTTGTTTGCAGAAGTGAAGTGACGCAGTGGTCGATGGATGCACGAAAGGGTGCGTGCTAGGAAGCCTCGGGTCAGACGGACGTTTAACCCGTGACGTGACACAGCATAACTCGAGCTTGCAAACAGGCTTCCGTACATCGAGCATAATCCTGGCTTGATTGTTGGATCAGAACGGGATAAATCGAGGATGTGTGGAATGTGTGTGGGGTGGATGATGTGTTGGACGACGCGGTAATGGTTGAATGATGAAGGATTACGAGGCCTGAATATTTATTCTAGTCACATCAGTCTCTCTAGTAACAGTCTCTGTAGTCACAGTTTTGCTAGTCACAATCTCTCGAGATCACATTCTATAGTAGACCTCATGACATCCCTATGCAGTGTGGCGCCTTCAAGCGTGGAAACGACCTTCAAATTCGTTAATACGAATGCACGCACGCCTTTGATAGTACACCATTATCGTGACCTACAGCCTTTATAGGTGAACTGATGTAGAGCCTGACAGTCCTCATCACGGCAGCATCGGTTACAGCGAGCAGAACAGTTCATGACTGACACAACTAGACGGAAGCGCAGTACCCGTGCATAAACGGCGTGCGCGCAGGCCCCCACGAGCAGATAAACACGAGTTTTGAAATTTACTGCAGGATTTACCCATTTTAGAAAGATTAGGCAAGCATCTACAACATGAACACCGAACACGTTTTCCGTCATAAAAAAAATTGAATAAAAATCTGAGGGAAGGGGGCTCCAGGGGGCACAGTTAATTTGAAATAAATCCAAGCGAAACTATATAATCAGGGCTTAGTGTGTATGTTCCCTCAAATTTGGTCAAAATCCGTTCAGTGGCGGCTGAGTTATTGTGGTGCAAAGGTTTTGGCCCCCCCACTTTTATAAAAACCAATCGCCTATCTCATGTATCAATATTTGGTTAAAACATATATAGGGCAATTTTGAGCCCCGACCAAGTGCCACACAACAGTGAAAAATCTTGCAAATCAGATTGGTAATAAAAAAGTTATCTCGATTTTTGCAAAAGTGCATGATATGGCCCCCCCAGGCCCCCTTAACATTTATAAATATATTATTAAGCCAGGAATGCTTTCCCCAACGGTATATATATTTCACCCCTGGTTTCATTATTGTAGCGCTCAAGGCTGTTCCCAGGATTACGTGAATTACAATTACAATTTTTCTAAATCTGGGGGGGGGGGGTCTCCCGGGGGCGCCGTTCATTTTGTTTAAAAACCCAAGCGCACCTGTATAATCCGCATGTTCCCTGAAAAAATGGTAAAGATCCGTTCAGTGGTGACTGAGTTATTGTAGCGCAATGGTTTTGGCCCCCCCCCCAACTTTTATAGAAACCCTTCGCCCATCTTATATATCAAAATTTTGTTGAAACATGTATAGGGCGTTGTTTAGTAAATAGTGTGTGGAACAATCTGGTGCAAAAAGCGCGCAAATCGGACTGATAATAAAAAAGTTATCGCGATTCTTGAGAAAGTGCATGAAATGGCCTCCCCAGGCCCCCTTAACATTTCAAAATGAATTATTTAGCCAGAAACGCTTTCCCCAATGGCATATATGTTTCCCCCCTGGTTTCATAATTGCACGCTCAAGACTGTTACCCACGATGACGTGAAAATATAAAAAAATTAAAAATCTGGGGGGGGCTCCCGGGGGCACCGTTCATTTTTTTTTATCCAAGCGAATCTGTATAATCCGGGCTTAGTCCGCATGTTCCCTGAAAAAATGGTCAAAATCCGTTCAGTGGTGGCTGGGTTATTGTGGCGCAAAGGTTTTGGCCCTCCCCCAACTTTTATAAAAACTGTTCGCCCACCTTACGTCGCAGTATTTTGTTAAAACATGTATAGGGCGTTTTTTAGTAAGTAGTAAGTGGAACAATCTGGTGCAAAAAGCGTGCAAATCGGACTGATATTTAAAAAGTTATCGCGATTCATGCAAAAGTGCGCGCGGTGCCCCCCTGGGCACCCCCACAATGTTTGCAATGAATTTTTTTGCTGGAAACATTTTCGTTGACGGCAAAAATGTTTTGGGCCTATTCTAGACTTATAGGTCAGGAGGCGAGTCTCCGGGAATGCGCCAAAGATCCGTATGAAAAAATAAATGAATAAATAAATAAATACAAAATTAAATAAAGGCACCGGGCCGAAACAATACGGCGTTCGCTTATCGGCGCACGCCGTAAAACGGATCTATTGTTTAACTGAAGCTATAAATAGCACGGTTCGCACGCTGTCGATGTAGGCCTATACGTCTAAACAACAAAACTGATGAGTAAATTCTTACCGATATGTAGGCTGTGCTGATCGAGCAGTGAAGACTTTGCATCAGCTGCGATGTCTGAGACGAGGTGGCATCACGAAATGAATTGAATCGAATAGGCGTGACTCCCAGTCACAACTCACAATATTTACGCATCTTAATCCTAAGCAATGACACCGTCACAGATACATATCAGCGTTCAATACGCATGTAGTCGTTCCGCTCGCTTAATGCCCGATGTTAATTTTGCGTACAGTTGCGCGGGTGTACACTGTCAGATATTGACTAATAAATGAGGCGGGGCTGTCCCCTAGCACGCCCTCCAGTTAGTATCATACGATAGCCTATAGTTAATGTCAACAATTTAATATTATCGCAATTCGTGCGTATTAATGCTGACATCATTGAGTCCAGCGACAGTTTATGGGTGATGAATTAACCGCTCCACGCAACATCGAATACGCTTGACAGTCTATCCGCTCTATCATAACGATAACATTTAGGCCCATTCGGCACACTACAGTCTCTCGCAGCAGCCCTCAGTAAGCCTTACTATTCCGGATCAGCTTACGAATTTGGCGACGTTCCAGCGTGAAAATGCGGAACAGGCATTGTTCGCGAATGCGTTACGGGCGTCCAGCCTAATGTCGGGGATGATGTCGTCAGTACAAAACGCGCCGTACTTAAAGCAGCCAGCGCGGATCCGCGATGACAATACGCAGCGCAGTCGAACGCGTTATGAATGAAGTATCGACGCGATCGACTGCGCTTTAAATAACTCCTGCTGCTGTTGTGTGCTGCACGGAGCGGCGGGCTGTGGTGACAGTCAGGGAGAGACGGGTCTCAGAGAGCGAATTCGGCTTCCCTTAGGCTACCTACTCGAATTAATTAACGCCGCTACCTTTGCTGGAATTCGCAGCCAATCGTATTCTTATTATACGTATACCGCGTATTTGTATTCCGCGCAGGAGTAACGATGTATTGAGCCCTGCATCCCTGCATCGCGTTGCCAACATTTAAGCGCTCGGACTTCTGCGGCGTTTAATAACTTGGATGCCCGATCGAGCCTAGTTTTGGCAGTTGTTTTGTGCAGATAATTTACACGCAATGATGACATTGTGTCGATAATTGTTCTCTTCTCTTAACTAGAACAGGCGCATAGGCACCGACGCTGCTCTTCATCCTCCAGTGAGGGTCCCTGAGCAGAAAACACAAGAAATGATAGCTCAGGTATAATATAGACTGCAGCGCAGTCGATGAGAGATGAGCGATGACGACAAAATCACACGACTGCGGTTCTAATGCCAACGCGCGGGTATCATTTTGCATCTTGCACTGAAAGCAACGTTAGGCAACGTTATAATGGAGAATGGGAGCTCGCTTTGCTGACTAATCGCATAGACTGCAATCACGTGCAGGCCTATAACGCGACTCTGCACGTGTCGTTGAGCATCGTTCTGGAGGCTTTCAGAGGGCAGTAACTTGTGCTCAACACATGACAGTCAACGTCCGTACAGTTGCTATTACACGCGCGCTGCAGGAATAACTATTGTTGTTGGATGATGGAGGAGCATTGATCGCACATCACGGCAGATACATGCACGCTACAGACTGCAGTTGGATCCGCATTCTCTATTGGAATTCATTGCGTTTAAAAAATTGTATTTTACTACGGTGATCGTTTGTCATGTATGGGAACGAATGCGGCGCGTGATAGCTTGACAGGCCTATAGGCCCAGTAATGCACGAGCTTAAAGTTTGCGATGTGAGAGGCGAGCGGGGAACTCAGCCCATGCACAGGGTCAGGCACAAGTCTTGTTACATGTACCTAGCGTTCGAAAATTACCAGTAAACTAAAAATGTTTAGATTACCGGCAATCTATTCTTAAATTACCAGTACACTATGGCAATCTATGGTAATCTAACTACGCAAATTCCTGACCGGCAAGCTACAGAACGATTCGAAATATTAAATAAAAAATTCAAATCGTGCTATTGTCATTGCTCGAAAAAATTCCAGTCGTGCTATTGAAAGTACATCGATGTACTTTCCGTCAAAAGCAACCACGTTTTCAACGAAACGGGCCAGGTTGCTGTCATGAGATAAATTTCAAGTGCATTTCATGCCAAAATCGACGATTTTATAGGAATCAAATTAGGATAAATTGCCGAATCGGTAATTTGTTATAAATTACCGTAATTTGAATAGATTACCGTAAATTACCGATCTTAGATTACCATAAATTACGGTAATCTAAAATAACCTTCAAACGCTACATGTACCTAACAGATAAAAAGACTTGGGTTCTCGGGTAGTCCTCGGAGGCCTAACATACGAGTTTTAGGGCCGACTCTTTTCTCAGTTTCGTAACTCATAATATCTGCTGTGGTATGTTAGCATGTTATTTTAAATAAGTGAATAATTTTTTTTTGCAGTTTGCTTTAATTTACCATCAGCGATATAGTCAATTTTCTTTAGGTTTAATCCAAAAATCTTATGAGTCCCCCCCCCAATTGGTATAAACTTACAATGTACACCCCAGTCATATTTTGCATCACCTGACCCAGACTTGGCAGACAATACTTGCGCTCATATTTCAAACAATTTCATGCGTACAACAATTAGGTTATAGAAAATTGAGTTTTAAAATCTACAAAAATGGCAGGCTTGCTGTGCCACGAGCGTATAATAACAGATAATAATCAGACCGGAGAGCCGTATCTTGACCATTACCTTGTCTCCTCGCTAGACCGCCCTCCAAGTGTCCTCAGCATGACGTTGTGGACGTCATTAGAGTCAGCGGTAGCGCAGTAGGCCTAGGGTCATCAGTCGCTCAGCGTCGTGGCACGCAGCGTCATGGCCCAACCAACACGCCACACAACGCGTGCAAATACAAGGAAAGGCCTCGTCGTTACCGCGTGTTGCAGTTACTGTAGATCAACAATTTGTTTGCGCGTGCCCGCAATAGTTCACTCATTTTCAAATTCGCATATAACTCAAAAAGAGCGATTTTAATTCAAATATTTTAGCTCAAGACTCAATCTAGTAGCCATTGAACAAAAATGCAAGGTTTTCTCCAGAAACGCTACGAAATTCGACGCTGCGAAGAGCAGACATCCAAGCATTGCTTCCTTATTGAACGTTGTTGTAGGCTATAGCCTACAACAACGTACAATAACACTGCCCAAGCTTGTAGAGCCTATTACAATTGTCGCCGCCTTAAGCTCAATAATCCACTGCTTCAGACGGCGTTATAATATAATGTTATTATATAATATAATATTTATGTAAATGAGGAACGGCAATGTTCTATAATCGATGAGCTCTGATCGAGTCAGCACTAAGTGCGGGGGTGGAGCCTACTATTAGAGCATCCTGCCGTGCGGACTGCCTCGAGGCGGTGCCCTCATCAGCCCGAACAAATATTGTCGTGCCCTCGCCGAGGCTCTGACAGCTCTGCCGCTGATCCAACTCTCGCTTGATTCGATAAAGGAGTCGTGAGCCTCAATATGTACACCCTACACACGTAGTACAAGTACGGGTATAGAGTACGTCTCGTACTAGACCTACTGTGAGTCGCGCGGCGCTGCTGCCGGGGTTACGTTTTGAACTTTGGTTTGAACTTTCCGGGTCATGCAGACGGGCACAAGGAATGCTTTGTTTGTAGCAATTGGGTGAAAAGTTTGCTAATCAGAGTCAGAAGGACGTTGTAGGCTTACTTTAGTCCAGTCCAGATACAGGAAATCAGAATGCTATAGAATCAATTAACCCGAAACAGAATGCTACAGGCCTACTCTCAGACTAGTCCAGTTGTAGTCCCAGTCCGAAGGCTATGTACTCTAGTCCAGCTGTAGTCCGAGTCAGAATAGGCTCCTACTCTAATCCAGCTAGAGTCCGAGTGAATAGAGTTCGTGATGCTGCGCTGCAGAGCGCGCGGCAGAGTAGCGATCCTCCCGCGGGGCTGCGTCAGCAAACAGTCATCCATTTCAGTGGCGGCTCGAACTCATATCACTCGCGACCCGCCTGCACTGAACTCGTAGATCTGTCAGTGGCGGCCCGCCGGGCGGTCAACGAGAAGAAACAACGCGGCGGCCAACAATGATGAATGAGCAGTGAGGTGTGTGTGTAGGGGCGAGGGTGCAGCAAGTGTATAAGCCTAGCATAATTGATTCCATTAAATGAGGTAAGGGGCAGCTTTTCAAGATAAATTTAAAGGCTTCCATAAAATTTAGTTCTATTTACTGAAATGTGCCACAATTTAAACATACTCCAGTCACTATTTGAGATACCAATAGTGAAATCACATTCAAAACGATTTAATATGCAACCCACAACACTACAGTATCAGAAGAAAGTCCATTGCATAAGTAGGGTTAAGTTTAGCAGGAATAGTAAGCTATACCCAAAATGACGGTTAAATGCAAATTGAGCGCCTAATTTCAAGCGAACAATCATAACATTAGGCTGCATGTTAAAATCGACTATGTAGCGAAGGCTTACATGTACGCGGTTTGTAAAGGCTGAGCAGTTGCACTACATCCGTATTTTTGACATAATTTTAAATGTTGTTTACAAATGACGCCGGCCCACGTCTCTCATATTAATCCTCTAGTAATAGTGTATGCCCAAAACTATGCGCATATCAATACAACTCAAGCATCCGCCATATCTTCAATCATTTATATTCCATCTCTTTCTCATCAATATTTCTATTTCTTATCGATTTCATCATAATAAAGGTGATACTAACCTTCAATAAATATCAACGAGTTACATGTTCCTGCCCTAAGGAATACCACAATAAGTTTTAGTACAATATTTCACAGATTGTAAGAACTTGTGCAAAGCTCCCACAGCAAAACTTCATCCTAACTAACCTCTTTTTTCAATCGTGTAATCCGTTAATGTCCATGTTTTCACAGAGGTTTACACATTTTCGCCCGCCGTGATCAGGTAATCAGGTGATACCCGTGCAATAACGCAATGTCAAGAAACAACCCTTTCTCACTTCATCCGCGACGTCGATAATAATTTAGACAACAAGCGCGACTTTTGACATGCTGTGCTGCAAAATTGTTCCCCAGGCACACAGCAGCAATGCACCAGTCTACATAGTTTTTAGTCACCCAGCAGTAGAGCAGACTACATTGTTGCCCGACACACAACGGTGCTGCAGACTACACTGTTCGAAGCCCACACAGTAGTGCAGCTGACTATATAGTTCCCCGCCCACACAGCGGTGCAGCAGTCTACGCGCCCTACGCACTGCCCTCGCTCTGCCGCTCGACGACCACCGTGCTGCCATCTGTCTGCTCAACGACGCGATTGCCCTCCTTGTCGATGGCAAAGTTGTACGTCTGGCGCGTATTAAGGGCCTGTTCTATTGCTGCGTCGAGGTTCTCACGCGAGATGAACTGCCCCGAGACTCTCTGCAACATCACATCCAGCATAACACTAATAATAAGGGGTATAGTGTCCATTTCCGCAGAAATGGATTATTTCGTAGATTTCATTCAGAAAAGTCATCTAGGACCTCAATAGTTGCAGTGAAGTTGATAGAAACAATTATCCAGCTAAGAATCAGTGAGACTAGATTGCGTGACCTGTTACGCTTGATGTCATGCTTGATCCAGCTTCATGCTTCACAAAGTAAACAAAGGAGAAACTCATGCCTCAAATGTTCAGTGGAGTACAGCCATGACCAGAGCAATGACTACAACACCATGACTTCCACCATGACACTACGCCTCATACATAGGCCAGTAAAAATAAATTTAAAAATCATAAAAATATATCAAATGTCTTTCAACTGGTCACAAATTTAGTTTCTCGCATTTAATTTTAGCAAGATTCTACCGATTCGGACAATTTGCCAAAATATCTTGGCAGGGAAAGTTTCATGTTTGACAGTATCTGCGAGCGCTGAGTGATGACAAGAATGCTTCACTCACGATGGCCTGCCTGACTTGCTCCCTCGCAGCCTCGAGGCTCGCCCGCTGCTCCCGCTCCAACATGGCGAGCTGTGCATGCCTCGCCTCCTCGTTCGCCCGCCTCTCCTCGCCCTCCCTCACACTCCTGACACACGCAACACACACGCTGCACGCGTCCACAGCAGGGGCAAAAGTAGGGGTAACAACAGGGGCGAGGTAGAGGGCGGAAGCAAGGGCAGAAACAGGGGCGGAATATCACTGCAGACTCAGACCATGAATGTCACTATAAACCCATATATTCATAATTCATGCATAAATTTACATCACTTTAGGGACAGTGCGTAGCAAATGTGAGTATTATCAGTTACTTAACTTACTCGTATCGATACAACCACTTCAACACTACAGCCCTGGAGCAATCACACACACACATACTGTATTGACAAGCTCAGATCGCAGTCAGACCTGAACTGAGCAGATCGCTGGTTGAAGGTGTCGTTCTCCTCCACACAACGCGCCAGGTGGCGCCGCTCCACGTCGATCTGAGATCTGTTCGTCAGCAGCTCTTCCTTGAAAGCAAAGTCCTTCCTCAGGTGTTCCCTGCACCACACACCCTCACAGTACTAACAGGACTATATTCTGACACCCACAACGTGGTTGGGCTTCCTCTGTCAACCCTCACTAGAAATGGCTTAATTGGAATATATTTTAATCAAATACAAATAGGTACTTGTGCTAGAGAAAGAAAGCAGTTACTTGAGGATAGCTTAGACGAATTTAAATCAAAAATTCTATGAGATGTGCAACCCATACAGCCCTCCTATACACAACGCGCTGAGACTGAATACCTTCAATTCAACTCGTCGAGCAGGAAACTACATGAGAAAATTAATCTCAGTGCGTTGTGCACCAACCCAGCCGCAGTCAGTCTGTAAAGATTTGTGCAAACCGTAAGGAGCGCATCTGCGTCTTATAGTGATCGTATCGCATCTTCATCTCCGCCTGCTCCGCTGCATCTCTCTCGGTCTTCACTCTAACCCGGAACAACTTGGTCGGGGCGAGCGGAGCCCAGGGAGGCTTGCGCCACCGGACGAGCGATAATAGCGGATCCAGGCGGGAGGACTCGACCGTGCGTCCCCGGGTCTCGCTGAGGGGAGGCCGCACGAGTCCCACTACCCGGCTCAATAGTGACATCCTCCCGGGGAATCGTTCCGACTAAAAGCAAGCAATATAGGCAGATATAAGTGAAAATCGGATAATATTAAGATTTAATTACTACAGAAAAAATTAATATTATTAGGCCTATTCGTAAGGTCAAGGTTGCGAAGTCTCGTTAAAATCAGAAATACTGGATGACTGATATTAATTTCTTTTTATTTACATTTCAAGAGAATTAACAACAGTAAACCTGATATTATAGCTTTAAATAACAATAAAAAACAAAGCGTGAACTTAATTGCTGCATCTGAGAATTGTGACAAAAAATCAGGAGAGTCACAAACGTCGGTTTCCCCCTCTCCTGCCTTCCGCTCATCGATCTCTCAAATATTTAGTTTTTGCCACACCACAGTTACTGTTGTGAACTAGAGTTATATATTCAAATCATCAAAAAAGTACTACGCCGTGAAAATTAATGGGACCTCATCGCCCTTGGCTCATTGTCAGAAAGACTAGCTTCGAACGCTCTAACAAAGGCCTACTGCGACTTAGTTTGTTGATAAACATAACCTAATTATTATGCGCTGCCAAATATCGCGCTTTGATTGGCTGGCTGAACGGCCCTGAGTGCAGATGACGTCAGCTGTAAACATGACCCAGATACAGCGGCCAATAGACGCGAGCGTGGATTGCATTATCGACGACCACGCACGACGCATTTTGACAACAAAACAAAGCAGCAGCAGCTGAGCGAGCGAGGGACGGGCAGAGACAAGAAAGAAATCGTGCGGTACACACTACGGTATTAACTACTAACTGGGGCTTTTAGCTAGTAACTATTGACGCTCGAGGGAAAGGCTAACCATCAGCAAGCAAGCACAGACGATTTGAGTAGGCATTTATTAACGATTTATTTGACGTATTGATTATTCTAATTCGTCATTAATTAAGCTAGCGATTAGAAAGCTTCACAAGCAAGACTAGATTAGCATTAGAAGTGAGTGAATAGTTAGGGGTTAGGGCTGATATCAGTGCTCCGGGGGAAGGATGCCGTTCTTGGGTCGCGACTGGCGCTCCCCGGGGGAGCAGTGGGTGCGCACGACAGAGGGCTGGGAGAGACTCGGCCTCTGGCGCATGAAGCTCTTCGAGAACCTCAACGAAAACGTCATCGGCAGGTGGGCTACACAACGACTAGAGATATATGTATATTAATATCAAGTGTATTAACGCGTAGACTATCAATGATTAAGCTCGACGTTTTTATCTGACTATGTCGGCTGTTGTAATGTAATGTACATTAATTTCAGTAGTATTATGAATGTACCTTTTGGGTCTCTATGAGACATACAAATTAATCTATTAAGTTAATTTAGTATGTCTAGTAATAATAATAGTATAATAATAACTTTTAGGTCCCCGATGACATCATTAAACGCCGAAACGGACTCTAGCCATAATCATCATCATTTACGTCTTACCTCCGCTTTTCCGTGCTAGCGCAAGTTTGACGTTTGCCACAACGAGACTCCCTCAAAACTCCTCATAACTCCCGATTATTTGGGGTTTCCACAACTCGATTCCCACAACTCTAAACCATTTAATATTTTTATTGATGTATTGCGCACAAAAAAGTATGTGTAGCCTATGTGATACAAAATAATCAAGCTAGCTCGGTGGGTCATGAAATTCAGGGCCATTAAATTGAAGGACCTTTTACATTGAAACAATATTGTTACACCAAGTTATTGAAATAACATAAAATGAAGATCGTTTGAAATTATTCATAGTCATTGTTGCTGACAAAGTCAGGATCTCAGGGTTCAGTAATGTCCTGAATGCAAAAGCGTATATTCCAAGCGCGTATTTAAGTCTACCAAGAGCATAGCAATATCGCAATTTTATTTATTTATCAGTTTTCGACTAAAAAACAGAAATTCAGCTTGATGTAAAATGGCGTTGTAAAATTTTGCATCTTTCTTTTTGCGGATGAAAAAAATATTGATAAATAATACCGACAATAGTACAACGATTTTGGTGTGTTTCCACATTTGCACCGGTATCAAAGTAGCATTTACACAGGCCTTTACTGACATCTCTTAGATGCCCGCACTGACCTGACTTATGTGGGCTGGCACCCACTGTATGTCAAAATGAGACAAAGGCCTCTACAGATGGCGCGCTTCATTGCATTAAAACTGTGACGCATAATTGTGTAGACCACATATTGCGTTGCACGGTGTGGGCCGTGAAGAAGGAACATTCTAGGTAGCATCTGCAGCAGCAGCAGCAGCAGCAGCAGCAGCAGCAGCAGCAGCCTGCTGGCACTGACAATTACATGTAGTCACCGCGCCAACTGCGCACAAGTTGTGGAGCGCTTGATGGCGCCACTAGGCTGGCAGTGGGCCAGACAGTTCTGGGCCAGGGACGAGCCTCTAGAGTCTGGCATCACTGCGTGTGCAGGGTATCATGTGCACGTGACACCTGGCTACAGTAGACCCATCGTTACTAGAGTAGCGTGCAGAGGCGCCACTATTCTCAACTTTGGGGGGGAGGGGGGTTTTGAATAAATATATAGAACTTTATTCACCACGAAGGCAGCTTATTGGTTTCCCCCTTAAATAATGGAGGAATATAAATTCAGTAGTAAATTGTAGGTAGAAATGATAAAGTACCAAAAGAGGTGGTTTGTATAGCCTGTAATTTTTTTTTATACGCAGACGCTAATATTAAGGGGTCGAGTAGTAAAACTAGTGGGAGAGTCTGACCCTTGTAGCCCCCTGATCGACACTGATAAGGGCGCCTATAGCCGCTGCGGAGTGCAGAAGGTTGTGGTACTTACTACTTTCCCTAGGGTCAAGTTTCCTGGAACTAGTTGACTTCTTTAACTGTTGCATCATTCTGTTTATTTGTAGAGCTGTAGGCTGACTTATGCATCAATCCGTTTATTAGTTAGGCAGACGTTATACAATATACATTACATGTACATCGACCCGTTTTTTGTTGATTGACCTCTGAGCCGACTGTGTGACGCACAGCTGCCTCAAGGTTTAATGCGCTCGACCGGGCTGATATCAGCACGCTGCTCTGCTAGTGTAGCGAGACGCAATGTCTTGCTGATGTAACAGTTCGGAATGGTCCTTGAGTGTTTAATTATTATAGCTAATTGGCCTGTAAGAGCTGTGCTGGATCAGATGGGCTCTGCTGACGGCGTGTGTTTCTGATGCTGTGTATAGCTGTGAGATATTACTCTGTGTGAAAGTCCTGAATAGTGTCAAGAAGCCAAACTCTTATGGAATTGAATTTTGTAACGTTCTGTCTCATTCTTTGTTGTACAGCAGTGAGTGTTGATGCCCAGTCTGGACATCAACACTGAAGCTGGCGAGCTATGGGTGTAAGGTTTTGTTTGTGTAATATGTGTGCATGTCTTAAGTATCACACAGTATGGTTTAACAATGGTTGTGAAGGTGCGCAGTGTGCGTGTATGTGCGAATGACTGTAGTTGTGGTAGTGTGTGTATGTGTGAGTGACTGCGTGGATGTGGTGGTGCAGTGTGCATGTATGTGTGAGTGACCGTGTGGATGTGGTGGTGCACAGACTGCTCAAGCTGGCGAGTTGTGAGTCCAGCAGTGACGCATGCAAGGATGAGGACGTCCCTCACGTCCAGTCCTTCGTCGTCGTCAAGGAAGTCAGCAAAGAGGTCTGCCCACTCTCCATGCAGCCCTGGCTGTCTCGCTCCAAATAATTGTCTTTTTTTATCTCTATTTTTGTCTCTCGGATTGTTTCCCTTAAATATACTCCTTAGAGCTAAATTGTGATATAAGTTGTTGATTGCAGAGTGATAGGGCAGATGGGACCTGTGGGAGTAATGATAACCCTGGTTGGTTTGCTGGGACTGGGAGTCACTGGACTCTGTAGTCCGAGTGCATGTGCTCATCCGAGCTGTGAGTCAGGTTGTTTTGGTAGACAGCGAGCTGTGCTACGCTTCCCTGTAGCTAGAACACTATGAGTAGATCACAGTCATAGGCCTCGGTACATGTACCTGTTACTGAAACTGAGCAGCGCTGGTCGTGACTATGCTAGGCTGCTAGCTAGCTACCAGTGCTCAATGAATGATGTTGCCTCCCCTGTAAGAATCGTGAATGGAAACTAAGAATATCTGAGAAAGAACAACTCAGCATCTCTGCTATTTACATAACGAATTGTGTTTGGTATAATATGCAATCTTTGCAAATTTAATGTACACCAACTGACTTTCTTTTTCAGAGTATAATAGTATGCATTGTGTTACAATGCCGTTATGCACTTCTATTTGTAAATACACAACAGGTCTACTTACAATCTGAATGTGTTGGTAGGCCTGATGTTATGTTGTTATTTTATGTATCCAGCAAACGATGCGTACGACGATAGCGGAGGCGCTGAGTCGGTTGGACCTGGAGGGGGCTGTGAGGAACAGGCGCCGTGCCAACTACGCATCCAAGGTGGGGAGGCTAGCCCCATTTAATATTCTTCTGATTTTATGTTAATTTGTTTTAAAATTAGATGTTTTGGGAGCTTATTTGAGTTGATGTAAAATTCAAATTGGCATCATTAAGGTTTGGATTTGTGGATAGGTTATTTTTGGGGAATTGGCTTGAAATATTAGCCAGCCTTGATTGAAATGTTGACTGGAAAGCGTAAAATCTACAAGTCTTACATTTATGTTGTTCATATTTCAGTTGCTGCTGTATTTGATTCAACACAAAATGTCGAGCCTGAGCGGCATGGCGCAGAAGATCGTCTTCAACATTCTCCAGCAGATCGTCACTCAAGGTCAGTTTAAAGCTGAAACATTTTCCTGATTTTTGTATTAAATATAAATCTTAGATTGAGTCTCTTGTAGGTGTGTTTAAATCTTTAGGATTTAAATATTTATTTCTAAGTCATTGAAATGACGGTGTGTTCGTTGCTATGTGTGTATGTGTGGTTCAGCTGCATGGCTGTGCTTTCATTGCAGTGTGTTTGGTGTGTAGTTCATCACGATGTGTGGTGTGTGGTTCAGCTGTGAAGCAGAACAGTCGAGACCTGCGTGGCGTGCAGCAGCTGCTTGCAGAGATGTGTGTCGCGCTCACCAGGGGACACTACGACCATGTCGGCAGTCAGCAGCTCTGGGACAGCCACGAACTCGCGCTGCGCAGACTACAAAATACGCTCAGCGAGCACCAGCTCCAGCAGGTATCAGCAATTGCATAGCATGCAACAGTCGCAGTAGGTATATTCAAGGATATCGGAGTCGATAGTAGCCAGACTGTTCTTCAAGTACAATTTAAAAGAAATTAAGGTTGTGCCATTAAAAATTTTATTTATGCTTTGCATATATACTTTAAATATATAGATATAAGGGAATTAGCTTACACATATATTAATTGTAAATTCTAAATAAAGTAAATATTTCGTAACGTAAGTAATTCTATAAATATTTGTTGAGTCGCAGTCCGTTTCTGTTGCCGCCGCGCAGCGTGAGGAGGACGGGCGCCTGATGCTGTCGGACTTGCCCGACGACGTCCTTCGTCAGATCCTCCTCTGCCTCACCGACCATCGCGACCTTGTCAACACAGGCCTCACAGACTCGCGCGCTTTCTCTCTGAGCGAGGAAAACAGCTTTTGGCGCCATCTCTGTCTCTTCCACTTCTCCAACAAGCAGTGGCTGAGCGTCTTCCGCCGCGGAGAGGACATCGAGTCGCTCGGCTGGAAGAAGCTCTACTCCAGGCTCAGCAAGTGAGGGAATAATGGAGATCTGGAATGAATTCAGTTCGATGGGTTTTTGGGTCTTTGATCAATTAGTATATAATGATGATCTCAGAATTGTATAATAGACGATTTATTTTATTTTTTATGCGCGAGTATTCTTCACATTATGCTTTTATCATGCTTCCATGCGGTTTTACTAAAGCTGCTTACTAATGAGAAACTTTGTGGCGTTGCAGTGTGTCTGATTTAATCAGAATCATAAATTTGTTCAATTTTACATTTTGAATCAAAGGCCATTGTATCTTTGTCTGTAGAGGTGCTTGGATTTGTGATTTGAAACCTGTACTGTGGATATAAATATGTGATCTATCGTTGATGCTGTGATGTGCAGGCGTTATGGCATGCGTGATGTCTATGTGGAGATGCTGCACCTCTGTCGTCACTGCAATGCTCTCTTCTGGCAGGTTGTACTTTAGTTTTCATCTCGTTTCTCTCTTCTGGTGCATCCCACAACGCCAGTTCTGCTTACCAAAAGTGGCCCACTTGGCACTCCCATTTGGGTTGTGCTTTAGTTTTTATATATCATTCTCGTTCATTTTTGCAAAACTATTTTATGACTGTAACCAGTAGTTTAATGTGCTGTGTGTGTGCAGTAAATTGTAAAATGTTCTGTGTGTGTACAGCAGATGGTTAAATGTTTTGTGTGCGTACAGCAGACGGTTAAATGTGTTGTCTGTGTCTAGATGAACGGACACCCGTGTCCCGTGTCCAGTGTGGAGCCAAAATCTACTCCAGTCACACCAGAGATGTTTGTCTCCCTCCTGACCGCCTAACGACCTTCCATCCAATCAAAGCTCGATCATGCACAGTGGCTGATGCTACCGAGCCTCTATTCTCTCTTGACTGCAGGCATCTCACGATGCCGTTATGTACGCTTATTATTGCCTGAATACTTTGTTTAGTTGTGATAATGTTTGATATACTGCATATTTATTTCGTGTATTATTTATTCAGTCATTGGTGGTGTGCTGCGCGAGATACAGTGTATTCTAGCTCGGATGTTGCGCGGACGGACGCTCAGCGTTGTTGATGATTCGTATTGAACTTGACAGTTGCTGACTGCTAACTCTCGCTGTTAATTATTACATTTTGACGTTTGATTAAATGAGCTGTGCCTTAAGCATGGCACAGTTTACTCCTCTACTCAAGTGTGCTTGTTGTTTGTAATGCAATTCAATGCAAGACTCTTGCTTATGCTCAGCTACGTAAGCTGGTCTGTGTGTTGTCGTGCTGTGTTATATTGTGAGATCTCTATAAATGCTCATTTACCTTTTTTGAAAATTTGAAATGGATTTTGACACGCGTCAACATTCCAAAAAATGAGCAGGCCGCAGGCCGCGGGCCTTTTTTCTCACAGAACTCGATACCATACCCTTTAAAAAAATCTTATTAGTGGCTAAATTTGAAATAAATAAGAAATTAGAACAACATTTTAAATGGATTTACTAGGCATGAATCAAATTATAATAATGATTTGAGCCTTCTATTTTTTGTCAGAGAGTGTCTAAAAGCTGATGATTGTAATGGAAGCAGATAATTTATAGCAGCATCTACTCTGACTGCTTAGTTTAGTAGAGCTTAGTTAAATATTGTGTTTGATGTGTAATACAATGATAGTTGCATGTTTTGAAAGATCATTGTCTGCAGTGACGCTTTAGTTTAATGCAAGATACTTCGTAGTGCGGCTGGCTGAGCTTGTTTAGTCACAGACATCCTAAGAATGGCTTGCATAACATTTATTGCGCGCTTGTGTTTTAGCGTCAGTGTGTTCTTTTGCCATACATGACACCAAGTTTGCATTTGGCAGTGAAATAAGTACAAAATTACATTTAATTTATTCTCTTTACAGGCTAGTCAAGAGGGTTGACACAGCCCTAACATTTTAAATGAACTTCTAAGTCATGGCAGCTGCAAGCAGTCATAAAGCTGCGAGTGATACAAACTAATTAACTAAGAAAATAATTATTTTCCTTCGTAAATTCTTTTTTTGATCGTTAACAATGGCGTTACTACTTCATATAATCCCATAATGCGATACCACGTGCATCGTTGGTAGAGTAACTCGATTGAGGTTATTACAATAGTTAGAGAGATATGAGACAGAAATAACAGCTTACATTGTTCACGAGATCGGCTTGTTGATATTTACTGCATTGATCTGAGTGATATTTGACACTAGCAATTTTGTAGTTATAATTAATTTAATTTGTACTCAGTGTGGTGCGTGTTGATGATTTAATGTGTAATATACAGTGTATGCCCAACTGTACGGCTAAAGCTACGAGTTTATAATCTTTCACACCGTGTTCCCAAAAAACATGACATCCTACTTTTAATACATTTTGGTTTTAAGCCATAAATAGATGCTTTTGGAGTTCAATGACTTATTGAAATGTCTGCAATAATTGTTGCAATTGTTAAATGTTTAAACATTCTGAAGTTGTTTAATTTGCATTACAGTCATGTTTGAAACATTAATATTTGTTTGTTATAAGTGTGCTAGTCTAAATATCAGTTAGACACAAGTGTGATCATTTCACGCGACAGCAGAATTAAACATGCATTTTATACTTGACAATGCAACAAATCTAAGAAGAGTTTACACTTATATGCTAATTACGCACAGCGCTTTATTTAAACGAAGCTGCTAATTAGACACATATTGCGTGGGCGTAAAATTACATATCATGATTGGATTGCACAAAAATTTAGAAACATGCAATCAAAAGCATTGCGCAGTGTACAAACGCAGCTCACACTCACAGAGAGAGACTTTTTGAATTGCACCTTCTGACACGTTAGTATCCAATATAATAGCATACGTAATGATTTTATGATCTATATAGTTAATTTAACAATATTAGAAGATTTCACAGACCTTACAATTACCAAGGTCTCACCCTGTCATCCAGCGTTTCATTGTTTATAATAGTTGCACGAATATATTGCAATTTAAGACACAATCAACAAATCAAGATTCACTCAGCACTAATCACACAATACTGAGTGGTGGCAAGCAGATTGAACCAGAGTTAAACTTTATACTGCAGCCTTTGCAGTTTAAGCCGATTGCACTTAAAATCAAATCTTATTGCACTATAACAAATTAAAAATGAAAACATATTTCCTAAAATCAGCGGACCAGAATCAAAAATTATTATTATGCTCAAATCGTGCATGCATTACAGTGAACAAAAACTAAATTCTAAACTAAGCAAGATTCACCAAAGCTACGAATTGTACAGTAAAAGGCGAAAGGATAAACGACAATAAACTGATGCCATGCGGAATTGTGGATAACAATACCAAACGGAAAATTAAACCCAAGCGTATTGCCAACAACTAACGCAAAACGTTCCATTAAAGAACTGAATCAAGAGCGAAGATTACATGAGTGATAAGTGTGACTCAGACACACAATGGCAACAGTACTAACACTACACACGCTACAAAGAACAATTATTGCAATCAATCATCTTTGATCTTCAACAGATGTTCCGATTTATTTAACATTTTACTATTCCTTGAATTTAGGTAATTGTTACATAATAAGAATCTTAAGATATAATAGATCGCTTCCTCAGTCCACACTAGCACAAATGAAATATTTCATTCAAATACAAGCTACAAATTCATCAAGTTAAAAAGAAGCCTGCAGTCCTGCATTCCTCATTTCAATTCACTTAACTATGGCTTTCACACTACAACATGATCATAGAGCTGACACAGGCACAAGACAGCAGTGTCGAGCAGTAATCACTCTGGATGAAGACATGAACGGAAGCTGCAATATAGGGTAAAATCCCCCATAAACCAAGCAAGCAAGCGTGCTTTGCTGATTCCCTGGAAGCCTCTAACACCGAGCAGCAGTAACTGTTGTCATCACTAATCAGACCCTAAGTAGGTCACCATTTATAGAACATAATAAAGGTCAGTAATAGTTAACGAAAGCTCAACTGATCCAGTTGGGGGCGGAATAGAGGGCGGAGTTATCTGGTGGAGGTGTTGAACTGCATGAAGTAGGCCGCGGTGGGTGCATTGGTGTAGACGTCCTTGTCGAGGTGTGTGCGCATGGCGCGCTGCTCCTGCATCAGGCGCAGGTTGTCCTGCGCCTGCTGCGCATTGATCTCGCGCGTTCTGCGCTCCTGCTCCTGCTGCAGCAGCTGCGCGGTCTGCGCCTGCGCGGTGCGCGCACGGTCGTGTGCCTCATCTACGCGCTTGGACTCGGCGCGCTCGCGCTGCACAGCGGCGCACACACCACGCAGTCAGCAAAAGAGCGAGAGTCTGAGGACTTTAGGTCTGTTAATGAGAATATGGTCATATTCAACGACTTCATAATTATATACAGCAGTCAATAACCCATTTGTATAACAGGTCTCATTAACACTGTTGAGATAATATAAATGAGAGATATACACAAAAAATAAATAGTATACATTAAGGATATCATTAAAGAAAACAAGAATGCCTGTGGAAACTCACACTATCAAAAGCACATCAAAATTCAGATTCTTTCTGAATCCTTCACCCCACCCCAACCTCCGATCCCGCGACCCCACCCACCTCCGCCTCCTTGCGTTGCATTTCCTGGGTGCGGCGGATATCCGCCAGCTGCTCCGGACTCATTCCCTTCCACCGGTCAGGCACGACGCGGTGCGCACCGAAGGAGCTCTGGGCTGCGGCGGGGTTCTCGGTGAGGAAGTCCCCGTAGAGGTGGTTCGCCATCTCTGTGCGCTTGTCGTCCAGGTCCTGCTGCTCCTGCTGGCGGCGCCGCTCCTCCGTCTCTTGTTTCTGACCAATCACAACGCAAGAACTGAGAGTAATGCGAGGTCAGAGGGGCATCAACCAATGAAAAATTATGGATCTTGTTTTAAACATACAATCATTCAACGGCCGTTATTGTTTATTTATCATGCACTTTATTCGATGAGAACATTATTGAAAAGATGTATGTATTTGAATACTTACAGCAGTTGACTATGGCTTTTCAATGGTTTATAATTTTATATCATGGAGCAGGCCCACACCCTTCACTCCACTCTGAAACAAGAGGAAGAAGAAGAAGAGAGGGGAGACTGACGAGGGCGAGGTTGTAGTCCTTGGTGGCCTGGTTGATGGCCCTGCGACACTCCTCGTCGGCCTGCTGCAACTCGAGGGCGCGCTGGTCCATCTCGCGCGCCCTCAGTTCATACAGATGATCGGCGCGCCGCTGGTCCTCGTCCGCGCGCCGGCGCTCCCTGGCCTGGAGGTCGGACCACTCGCGCTGCTGCGCCTGCTGCAGCCTGCCACGCGCCTGATACACACATACAGACACACGCGCCTGACGCATACATACAAACACACATACAGACACATACATAGACACACATATATATAGCAGGGCGGCGCTCCCTGACCAGCAGATATTATATCTTTGTCTGCCTACCAAGTTCTTCAGTAGCTTTGATTGATGTGCTGGATAGGCCTACAACTGAATTCATAGACAAACGTCCAATACCTTGAAAAAGCAAGAACATCATAAATAAAATCAAAAACTAAAGCATATACTTGTATTTTATAAGTACAGTTTTAAGCTCAAGAAAGAGAATAGTTTCCGAGCCAGCGCACAGACCTTGTTGTTGAGGTCCTCCCCATCAAAGCGCTGCAGACTGGCCGGGCCGCAGCGCGGGTCGTCATCGCTCGTGCGAGCGGGCCGCTCCTTCCTGCGCGCCTCGGGGTCGTAGAGGTCAAACTCCCTGCGCGTGCTCGCCTGCTGGTGCGCTGCGCGGAACTCGTTGAGCGCTGTGTTGAGTTCACGCACCTCGTGGTCCTGGCGGTGCTGCAGCAGCTCCGCGATACGGTCGTTGCGCACTGCGTCTGCGGCTGCACGACATTGCACAAACTGCAGCGGCTTGGAGCGATTTACGTTTACCTGGTAGAGAGAGGAATCTATAAGCTACCTTGCAGCCAAGGTTAAGACTGGAAAAAGAGTGATGAGACTCAAAAAACAACATTGCAATAATGCGTGAATGAATTCAACTATACATTAAAGTTGCGACGTCGAGTTTGCACTGCAGTATTGTCTGATAATTCATTCCAATTTAAACAGCTGTCATTCTATTTAGACATCACGACGATAACAAGCAAGAAGTATACCGGTGTGTTTCAAAAATAGTTTTTTCGCTGTCAAATTTATCCATTTAAAACAAGTAAATTCCAAGCATTCCTACCGAACGCCTGTTCGCGCCTGCGCTCCTGCTCCTCCATCAGCCTGCGGTCCTTGATCTGCTGCTCGAGCGCCTGCTGGTCCACCCCTATCTGGCGCGTCTTCGAGTTGAAGATGCGACTCTTGCGCGCCTCCTCCTGCGCCCGGCGGCGCTCGATGGCCGCCGCCTCCTTGTAGTCAACCGGGAGGTCAAGCTTGTACATGCTGCCTCTGCTCGAAACTACGGCCCGTGAAAATAAATTAGGAGCAAGTTGGTGGTAAGTTACAAGGTTGCTCTTTCAAAATAAGTGTGAGAGCAATGCAAATATTTGATTACAGGCGTTGTTATGGCGACGGGAAGGTGTCTAGCGCCAGACACGTTGATAGCTAATTGTGTACAAATTGTTCGTCAAAATAAGAAAACTGGATTGTAATAAATAAAATTTAATAATTAAATAACATCAAAATGAATATATGCACTATACAAAGAGGCAAAATAAAGCACTATACAATCCATACCCTACTCTAAAAGTCAAGAGGTAGCTGCTTGTAAAGTGTAGACCTAAACCCTATCATAATCGAGCATCAAAATACTACACTACAAAATCCTTGCAAGAATGTCATCGTGCTAATCATGCACTGTCTATGCTGCATCACAATGGACTGTAATGGTCTCGACTTTATGTCTTTTTAAGGCACCTGAGAAATTTTATACTAGGCCTACTCTTCTTAAATGATACAGCGACCACACAACAGCGACATTGTTGCTTATCTGCTAGCCTACGATGTCTACAAGTTACACCGAGCCTGCTGCCCTTAGGTACGTACTTCTAAGCTTCAAAATAATGTTCAGCAGAGATGCGTGCATGAGCCATGTTGTTTTGCTCCAGCCATTACAGAACACGCCAGTAACACAGTGAGTCGAGTCACACCCCACACGCCAAGCTCAATTATTTGCTGAACGCGAGATTCAGATTACACGTAGACGAAATTCAGGCGATTGACTTCTATTCACCGTGCACCAAGAGCGAATAGAAATTATTAGTGTCAACAGTACTGTTTTGAAGTTGTCGAACTGATGTGGATGTAATTCGGGTTGTTTATTTGGTAGGCCTATGAGAAGTTGTCAATCAAGTAGGCTCGTTTAAGTGTAGGGCATCCACATCGACAAAGTTTTGAAGACAATTATTTTATCCTAAATAGTGGATTATAATTATGTTTCGTTTCAGCTCCCTAATTTCGCATTGCCTCAGGTATATAGAATAGGGATAGACCTCGAGTTGACACCTGCGTTTCATCAAATGCCCTTTAAATTTTGTGCGCACACGCAGCTAGTCCTTGCAAGCAGCTAGGACAGCTACATGTATCTACTAGGCTGTTACGCGCTGGATGACATTGTGTTGTGTAAGCCTTGTTTCAACGATTTTATACCGGTTTTATACAGAGATGGGCGCGGCGGGATAAACCTATACGTGTAGGCTCCTTGAATGGTCAGCGTGCACTCTGCTTGAGCTGATAAAATAGGCCTACATGTCTTCTTTACTCGACAGCTTCCGTTTCACGGTTTCAGTAGGCCTGTATAAAGCCGGTCAATGTTGCTTTCAGTGGTAGGCATAATTCAACACGTTTTTGATTGTCTGTATTATCAAAACAACGGATGATGAGTAAAAGAAAGCGCGAGTAGTTAATAGGAAGAGTGTACATGTAGCTGTACAATGTTCAGTATAGCCTAGAAAGTTACAGAAGTAGATTGTAGCGAGTATTTCCTGTAGGAGTAGATAACGGAGAGGGCTATCACGGCCATTGCATGAGCAGAGATATACGACAGCGTCGACAAGACATTAACCTTACTCGAGCTCGGATTAGCTAATTAAACTCTAGCCGGGTCGGGACTCTAGCCTAAAGGCTATTCATGCCGAGCAGTTGACTGCGTTGAGAGCGTGAGTGTCGGTGACGACACGTCGTTGTCTCGCCGAATGGAGGGTGACGACGCTGACAGAGCTTTGCGATCACCTTCTTGAAGCAAACAAATGTAGAAGCTAGCGGAGAGGCAAATGTCTTTCAAAATGTCGAAACAACATTCGGCCTACATTCTATAGTAGAATCCTTGACTATTTATTGTAGGCCTACACTAATTGTAGGACTACTAATTCGGTCGAAAGTATAGGACTAGTTTAGGCCTAACTTCTGTTCAAGTAAAAGCGGACGAAGAAAATCAAATCATGTGGTGTACCGTATGCTCGGGTTATTTAGTATAGCGTAGACATAATTAGCAATCTTATTTTATTTGCTAGTATTTAACCGCAATATTCCCTATTTTCTTAGAAGCGATATTGATCCCCAATTTAAATTGTATGTTTACGTTAGAGATCACTGACCGACCACTCTGCTCCCGCTGTATTTTACTCACGTTGAAGTTAACGTACGAGTTGAAGTGAAAAACATGCTGTGACACCCGCGGTCTTGTTGAAGAGACCTACACTGTACTGCTGGCCGGCCCTCAGTCGCATCTCCGCAGAGACTAGTCCGCCTGTGTCATTTTATTGCTTTAATTCTGACCTTCATTTGGCAATTGGTTGAGTAATAACGGTCATTCTATGGTTCCCGTTTTCTTCAATCGCCGTGCATAATGCAAGTCTATCATGTAGGGTTTTGTACCAAATGCATCGGCTGCTAATATATTAGGGTTAGGGTACAGCCGGATTGACCTCCTCTGTTAAATCCAGAGAGTGGGGGAACAATAATGTCTCAAAGCAGTGATTCATCAATGCTGCATATTCAACTGTGTTGCCTAATCTCGATATACATGTAGGTGAATAATTAATTTTTCTGTGAAAATGTGCAAAATGGGCCTACTCGGGATGTATACAATTTACAAATGAGGTGTATGTAAAATTGCAATCATCAACCTG
Organism: Chamaedrilus cognettii; assembly: GCA_034695025.1. Taxonomy (NCBI): domain Eukaryota; kingdom Metazoa; phylum Annelida; class Clitellata; order Enchytraeida; family Enchytraeidae; genus Chamaedrilus; species Chamaedrilus cognettii. The sequence goes on from JAQIWG010000723.1 coordinate 24,312, forward strand.
ATGAAACGCGGTTGAACGTGAATACATTATATTGCTCGATGCCAAATTGCTCGATGCCAAATTGCTCAATGCTAAATTGCTCGATGCCAAATTACTCGATGCCAAATTGCTCAATGCCAATTTTGCTCAATGCTAAATTGCTCAATGCTAAATTGCTCGATGCCAAATTGCTCGATGCCAAATTGCTCAATGCCAATTTTGCTCAATGCTAAATTGCTCAATGCCAAATTGCTCAATGCTAAATTGCTCAATGCTAATCGCTCAATGCTAATTGCTCAATGCTAATTGCTCAATGCTAATTGCTCAATGCTAATTGCTCAATGCCAAATTGCTCAATGCTAATTGCTCAATGCTAATTGCTCAATGCTAATTGCGCAATGCTAATTGCTCAATGCTAATTTCTCAATGCTAAATTGCTCAATGCTAATTGCTTGATGCTAAATTCATCAAAATAAGCCCATACGCCCTACTCTGATTTTGAGTCCATAGCTGAAACACTTGAGGTAATGTTTTAGAAACCAATTTAAGACAGAGACACTTTGAGTTAGCACCCAGCGCGTCCCCGACTAATGCTAGGCCCATGGTGGCGGGCTGTCAGGTCCTCATAATATGCATAGACTATAATTGTTGATATTGTTGTACTTCAGTACCCGCGACCTTTGGGTATCGGCTCGGCTGCGCTATGTAGTCAAGTTATCATCTCACGGGTAGACTCTATGATCAAGGCGTCAGTTTCTCAATTCAGATTTCCACTATGATAAATAATGTAGGCTAAAATAATTATTGTTGTTGGCGCAGGATTCATAGAAACGGCGACAATCATTGTGGACGCCATATAGCTACATGACATTGTATAACAATGTAGGAGGCGCCGACGCGTGTCTTTGTCGTCGTTGTGCGGAGTGCGTACGACGGTATGACCGCTGCATTCTCGTCGACATCTCTTCGATAGGCTTGCATTGAATCGCGCAGTTTGGTTGCTATTAGTGTCACAGATTCAGCAGCCCTTTGTTCGACCTACATCGGACAGTGTCTTGTGACTTGCCACTTGTCCTACAGTCGTATGTACTGTAGACTGTAGATGTAGACTATAGATTAGAGAGTGACATGGGGCGGGGAACCATGGGTAACCGCGGCAAACCGCGGTAAATTCCACGGGGAGCGAGTGAAAAACAGTTAAAGAGCAGTTTTTACCGCGGGGCGGGGACAGCCGTCAATGGTTTCCCGCGGGAAATGGGGAAAGGGGTGTGCGGTAAAACCGCAGGGGTGGTGAAAGGAATTACATTAAAGTGTTTATTTCGAGATTTCAACAATTTATAACATTTCGGGGAAGGGCCGGGGAGCTAAATGCTTCCCCATGCCACTCTCTACTGCACACCCGATTGCAATTTCGACCCCCTGACTTGTCGCTAACGCTCTTTGTTTCCGAGCCGATGACTTGCTCGACGACCACAGTCGTAACATAGTTTATCTTGGCCGTTGTCAGCACGAGGCTAATGGTCTCTGGAGCATTCTCGGCGTATACCACGCTCGCGGTCAGCTCACAGGTTCACAGAGGTAATTAGATGCTTCTTATCACCGCTGTCGACACAGCTGGCTATAGTGGGCGCGGCGGGAGGCGCTGACAGGATGCTCAGCATTCGGCAGAGACAGTCAATAAAGCATCATTGGGCATCTTCACCATGCAGGGATGCTCCCATGCTGATGTTTATCTGGAGAATGTGAAAACGTGTTTCAATCAAATATGCCGATGTTCGTGTGAAATTTTGATAGACTAACCTTATCTATATTAACACCGAGCGATGCGTTCCTTCAACGCCACTCCCTCAGCATCCTCAAATGCCCCCCCGCCTCCCTCTCAGACAGAAAGCTAGAAGCTGCAGTATCACCATAGTAGTGTCTCTGTCTGCATGGGCATCAATATGGTCTCAATATTTGGGGGTTGGATTTTTTTTTTTGGTTAAGTCCAAAATAAAGTTCAAATATTGCGTTGTATATAAATTAACTTGGTATTACGTACATTCAAATACTGATTGATCCAAACAGTTGTTTCAAAATATTGAAGGGTCATATAGTCTTGGACCCCGCCCTCCCCCGGAATGACGCCTATGTCTTAAATCTATATGCAAAATAATTGCGGGAAACCGCGAAAAAATTGCGGGGAATCGGGAGGGGAGAGCGGACAATCCTTGCGAGGAGGGGAACGGGAGGGGAGAAAATTTGAAATCGGTTGGCGGGGTGGGGTGGGGAGTGGAAAATTTTTAAATTTCAGTTAAGGGTTGGGGCGCTGAAAGCTTCCCCATGTCACTCGCTACTGTAGATGTAGACTGTAGTGGTATGTAGACTCGATCACTAAGTCATTGTGTTTATTAATTATATTTATTGATCGATGATCTGCTATAAGGCTGTGTCTATTACACTTTCATGATCCGAGTCTACGTATGTCATATGACGTTGATAAACATGAATAATTATCATCAAATACATAACCCTGCAATAATAATGATATATAATCCCTATAATAATAATATATAATCCTATACACTGCAGTCTGATTTGGTTGACATACTGTACGCTGTTTGCAAGGCGCGCAGCTGTTGCTGCTGCTGCTGCTGCTGCTGCTGCTGCTGCTGCTGCTGCTGCTGCTGCTGCTGCTGCTGCTGCTGCTGAAGTGGCATTTAGATTATATATATGGTCGTCGCATCGCGTGTCGACTGCAGATTGATATCGAGGCTAATTAATTGTGAACCACAAAGGTGCAGACATATTCATTACTTTAGTAAATCTTTAATTAGAGCGTGTCCCTGCAGCTAACACGCTAGCATTGTGTCACAGTCCGAATGCCCCGTGAGATAAGTCTTATCTAGGTTGCTATGCACATTGCTTTTTGTTTTAAACACCTGTTATAGATGAACTCGTGTTTTGCAAGGCTGTGTCTGAAAAAAAGAAAATCCTACACTATAGGTTGTGCTTCCATCAACAGATAAAAGGGGTATTGATACCGACGATACTATAGTTTTCAGAATATTAGAACAATTTAGGCATGAACTGGCTGCATCATGCCTGATGACCGCTCACCCTCAATGATTCATCTATCGCCTCCATAGCGCTAAACTTGTGACCTGCGGGCGGGCCGCAGTATTGTATGTGTGTATATATATATATAATATAGGGGCTCGCTTTGTATGCCACGGTATTCAGTCGTTCTGCACGAACCGTAAGGCGCCCTACTGCTCCAGGCCTGCGAGCAGTAGGACGCATATCCTGTAGGCCTGCGAGCAGTATGACGTCTACCCTCTAGGGCCTAGGCCTGCGAGCAGTAAGACGCCTGCCCTTTACGCATGCGAGCAGTAAGATGCACCACTCTACAGACCGCCGTAGTTCTCCCAGTGCTCCCACGACGCGAGTTTGCGACTGTCCGCAGCTGCGCCAGCACCAGCGCTCGCTGTATCGCACACTCGCATAATGGCTGATCATGAATGAAAGCGCCGCCCGGGACTCGAACCCAGGATTCGCGACCGCTCCGCTCTTATAAGACCTGACGGCCAGCCCTCGACCGCTGCCCCGGGGGTAGTAGCAAATGGAAAATAGCTTTTTGCTCATTGTCGAGCGGCCGAAGAATTCCAGCACTAATTGTTAGTCCTGCAGCCACGCATTGACGCCGCAGTGACACGCAGTCCTCGCTGAATGCAAAGGTGGTCGCTTCTGTCTTGCTGGCCGGAGTCCATTTGATTGGCATTGGATGACTTGAGCACGGTAGCTTGTTCCAGATGTAGTTATGAAAGCGCATGAAACGCTGTTACATGTACGCCTATTTTTAGGTTAGCCCACGAGTTGTTCAGGCTGCTTTGATAGAATAATTTAGATTCGTCGGTAGCTTGGCAATATTGTCTATTTGCACGCGGCTGTTGTAAGTAATAACGAATGCGGACTACATGACACGTGTATTGCGCAGAGGGCCAATTAAGGCGTCATTATTGAATGTCCAAGTATTGAGCGTCATCGGTGTGCATCTACCCCTAGAGTACCGTTGTCAGATCTCTTCAGAGAGTTCGATCTACTGTACATGTACATAGTAGGTCCATCCGCGGCGCCGTCTCTACACCCTATATTACCGAGCCGCAGTGTGGCAGGCTATGCAGAATATACACTGCTAAGGTCACACGATCGGCGTTAGCGAACATTCTTCCTGCCACAGTGCGCTTAACCCAACAACAGAATTTTGCCCAAGGTCTAAAAATCGAAGCCCGCATACCAAATTAGATCAGCCTAGTTGTGTACAATAATTGATAACACCGCAATGACGCGTCGTCACGTCATTGCAATCATATCGTAAACACGATTGTCCTGCGGATACTTATGAACGATAGGCCTAAATCTAAATCGATGATTTCTGTTGCAGATAACAGCTGCGGTCAATTAATCACGATGCCGCCTCTTGCCCCGTGTGGCGGAAGTAGATTGGCGATGCTTATCTGCCTTCTCTGCGCAAGCCACGCCCTCCACGCCCTTCAGGCCACGCCTACAGCAGACCCAGCACAGCAGGGGGCGGTCCCCGGCCACGAGACTGGTATGTAGACGGCTGCCCAACTAGGCTTATTTACAATTAGCAGTTGTACGAAATCTAAAATGTTGCGAATAATAAACGTAATTTTTGTTTGGAAATCATAAAATCCATTTTGCTCTAGGCACAAAGGGTGGCCCTTCTTTCTACACTTGCCTACACTTGCTTGTTTTGACCGACTACGTATATAGCGCCAGCGATGTCGAGTGTGTATAAAAACTTTCACTCTCATCAATAAATCATTATTCATCTCTGAGGCTCTGAATGACGGTTACTGTTCGACCCGCGTCATTCATCAGAGCAGGTTAACCCAGCGCCTAACGGTTCAGTGCTTCTGCTCATCATCTCTCCCGTCACGGTTCAGCGCCCCCGCCTATCATTGACGGTGTCCACAATTTTCCGATCGAGCGCAGTTCCTGAATGCAGCCTCGTTGCGCGCTCGCTCCGGACTGTAGCCGAGTGACGATCACGTGAAACCGACGCGCGGCGGCGGCCCGCGATAGTGTTATAACGGTTCTCGCAGATTGCTGCTGGGTCTACAACAGTCCTACCGGGCGCGCGTGTACGATCTGCGCGCATGAGCGTCCTACAAGCCAAGTCGTGAATCTTTAAATCAAAGAGTAAACGAGCAACGCATTAACTATACATTCAATCCGTAGCTTAAGCTAACACGACCATAAACTAACCCTAGCTAATTCTCTGCGGTTAGCGACTGTTGGGTCGTGAGGTGGGCGTGGTTTGTATGAATGACGCTCAGGCGCGCAGTTTGGATTTCACCTATGTAGGCCAGTGCCGAGGTGGTCCGCGTAAGTGTCGGCGAGTCTGATGGGAATAAGACTGTATCTCGACTGGACTATACGCACACATGCATATGGGCGGCGTTATACACGGCTACTTAGCGCTCTGAGACCAGGGGCCTCATTTACGTACATTTCGTAAGATTTTCCGAAATTTTATCGTAACTGAAATTTAAAACAAATAAAATACATTCGCCGACCGCTGTGACGTCACCATTCGGTTAGCGAGCGCCTGAGCGGAGTTTTCAATAAAAAAGATAAGATTTTCATAAGATTCTCTTAAGACAATCGTACGACTAAGATTGTCATAAG